>PVLA01002610.1:152525-258588 GCA_004027455.1 Hydrochoerus hydrochaeris | reverse complement strand
AAGTTTGTTTAAAGTCTTGTGGCCAGTCAGACCCTCCGTCCTCCAGGTATCTATCCCTGTGTCCACACCTGCTGCTCTCACTGACCTGCAGTTTACTGTGGCTCTTGTTTCTTGCTGCCTTTATTCAGTGTCCTGAGTGGGACTCCCACGTGGAGCTCGTTTGTTTTGCTCACTGTCTGTCGTGCTTGGGGCCTGTGAGGAGTGTCCGTGATAATTGAATGTGTGGCTTATTTGGACCAAAACAGACTTCAAAAGTGAATTTCAAAAAAATTAGTTTCATTATATTTATACTGTAAAACCCAGCCACACAATAAATTTGAACTTCTGGTGGTTGTTTCTGTTCACTTGATAGTGAAGCATGGAAGTGTAGAGTTGACTCAATCTGGTCTCTTTCATCTAGCCTCTTAAATCAGCTTACTGAAACCGACAGGACCCTGGCCTAAAAATAGCCTCTTTGCTATTTAGCACACCCTGATAATCCTGTGATCTCCCATCCCGGTGGCTGGCTTGGTCTGATACTGCATGGCGTTCCTGCTGCCCTTTCCCTAGACCCTGCTGGAGATGCCCTTTGTCGTTTTGCCGGGAGACAATATTAACCGACCTTTCCATGTCTATGTAATTTTACTTAAAGGTGAAGTATCTGCCATTACTGTTTTCTAATAGGAAGATTACTCACTAGTAATACAGACATAGTCCATTCTATACTATGGCATTCAGTTAATAAAGTTTATCTGTAGTTGGAATGATTTCTTTCTCATCCGTGCTTTGCTTTTTCTTTTAAAATGAATAGAAATTGTTTTTTTCGTACTTATTCAATTTAAAATACAATAAATGTATTAAAAACTTTCAGCTTGCAGACAACAGTATTTTTATTTAGTGGGTTTTTTTCTTTTCTTTTTTTGTACTGGGTAAGCTACATGTCCACCCCTATTCTGATTTTTTTTTTTTTTAATTTTGAGACCAGTTCTCAGTAAATTGCTGAACTGTTCAAGCTGAGTTGGAATTTGGAAATGCTCCTGCCTCACCTCCCAGACTACTGAGATTATAGGCGTGCACCACCACATCTGGCTCTAATTTAGTGATTGTTTTGTTTTGTTTTGAGATGTGGTCATGCTGTGTAGTCCTTGAACTCACTGTGTAACCCAGGATAGCCTCAGATTTGTGGTGGTGATCTTTTTGCCTCAGCCTCCTGAGTGCTGAGATTACAGGTATGTATCACTATACCCAGTTTAATTTAGTAATTTTAAAAAAGAAAACACATGAAAAACCAAAAATCGTTAATTTTAAACTGAAAATATAGGAGCTAGGTGTGTTAGTGCACACCTGTGGTCCCAACACTTGGGAGGCTGAGGCAGGGGGATTGCCATGAGTTCAAGGCTAGACTAAACTACATAGTGAGACCCTGTCTCAGTCAATCAATCAATAAGTGAAAATACTTTATTGGTAACAGATCTTCCTTCATCACTGTACTAGTAGTAGGTAACCCATGACAATTTTACCTATATGTCATTTAATACATTAGTTTTATAAATTCCAGTTGTTTTAGAATTTATTATCAGGAGATCTTTTCTGTTAATGTCCAATCAGGAATTTAGCATGACTAGTACAATGTGTTTAGTGTGGTCTTAGTCCTTTATATATCACTTAGTCTGAACGTATCAGAATGGGTGATTGCAATACCGATAATAGAAATCCCGGAGGCTTCTTATAAGTGTAATTTTAGGAGGGAGTGTGTCAAAGTATTCAAGGCCAGATGCAATAAAATCCAAAACAAAAATGTTTGCCCTTTTTAAAAAAAGTGTGCAGCAGTAGCACATGCCTATAATCCCATCTATACTTGATTGAAACAGGAGGATCACAAGTTTGAGACCAGCCTCAGCAAGTTATCAAAACCCTGTCCCACAATAAAAATAATAAGGAAGGGCTAGAGGCTGGGCACAGCGATACACACGTAATCCCAGGCCGAGCCAGGTGAGCACAGTGCCTTTGGGGCCGCCCTGGACTACATAGTTCCAGGCCAGCCTGAATTACAGAGTGAGACTCTCTCAAAAACCAGAAACAAAAACAAAAAAGCGGTGGGGGCAGGGGTGGGTGGCCAGGGCTATAGCTCAGTTGTAGAGCATTTGCCTAGCATGCTTGATGCCCAGTATCAAATCAAAAAGGTTCCTTCCCTGTCTCAAATCTGTTTTGTCTCCTAAATTGTTTGTTGGTTGATTGGTTCCTTGTTTTGTTTTGTTTTGTTTTTTCTGACGAGGTCTCACTATGTAATTCTGGCTGGCCTTGATTTCACTTTGTAGCCCAGACCGCCCTCGAATTTACAGTGATCCTCCTGCCTTAGCCTCTGGAGTGCTGGAATTGCAGACATGTGCCACCACACCCAGCTCTCTCCTAAATCTTTTGCTGTAAAATTTGTCTTTGTATATTAGACTAAACATTTTACTTTTATTGTTGGAAGACACTGAGCCCAAGAGAGATCAGTGCAAGCCTCATACCAGCAGAAGTAGACAGAATCTGAGGCAGAAAGGCACTCTTAATGATGCATATTTGCATATCGTGGTCCACAGGCCTAATTGTTAAATTTTTTCACAGAATAATATATTTGATCCTGGTGAACAAACTGGTCTGAATTATAGCCTGATACAATGCAGATAACAAATGCAATCATTTTATGTAACTCTAAAATTCAGATTGAAACAATTTCTATTCTGACTAGATTAGATTATAATATATTCCTTTTAATAATATATAATATAATATCATTCCTTGATTCTTGTAGCCATGCCTGAAGATTAGACCCAGATTATCAACTGCAGAGCAAAGCAAAACTGTCAATTTAGCTCAGTGATAGAGCATTTGCCTACCATGCTTGAGGGCCTGAACAAAAGTCCTTTTTTGTTTTGTTTTGTTTTGTTTTTGTTTTTGTTTTTTGAGACACAGTATCACTATGTAGTTTAGGCTGGCCTTATACTCACTGTGTAGCCCAGGCTAGCCTCGAACTTGCAGGGATCTTTCTGCTTCAGCCTCTTGGGTGCTGGGATCAGAGGCATGCAACACCAGGCCTGGCTAAAATAGCCTTAAATAGAGAGCCTAGGTATAATTTTATGTAGGGTGGTTTTTTTTTTTTTTTTTTTTTGGCATAGCACCTTAGAATCTTGCGTTAACTTGGGTAGATAATTCTAAGACTATTATCTAGTTGTTTTATCTTGATTTTTTAAAGTTAAGTTTATTGGTATGTTTCAGGTATACATAATGATCACATTCGTCATAAGGAATATGTACCTCTACGTATTACATCTTGCTTCTTTTTTTTCCCATCCCCTTACCCTCCCTTCAACCCTTTTGATTTTTTTGTTGTTGGTGGTAGTACCGGGAATTGAACTCAGGCCCTTGTACTTGCTAGGCAGGCACTCACAACGCTGAGCTATATCTCCCACCCTTTGTTGTTGGGTTTTGTGGGTTTTTTTTTTTTTTTTTTTTTTGGTGCTGGGGATTGAACTCATGACCTCACACTTGGCAGGCAGGCACTTTAGCCACTGAGCTGAATCCCCGGCATCCCACCCTTTGTTTTGCTTTTTTCAGACAGGCTCACTATGTAGTCCAGGTTGGCATCAAACTCACAGTAATCCTCCAGCCTCAGCCTTCAGCATATAGGGATTATAGTCATATGCTACCATACCCAGTGTATTATATAGTGTTTATCTAATAGGTGCCAGGGTAGAATACAAAAGCAATAATCCAAAACAAAAATGTTTGCCCTTTTTAAAAAAAGTGTGCAGCAGTAGCACATGCCTATAATCCCATCTATACTTGATTGAAACAGGAGGATCACAAGGAACTTCACCACAGTAAAGAAGCAAAATATAAAAATCAGTTCCCTAGTCTGAGTGTTCTAGTCCAAGTGAATGTAGAGGACTTCAGAAAGAGAGAGGTGTATGTCACACTTGAGAAGATTTGCAGTGACTGCTCAACTGGACTAATAGGAGGAGCAAGAACAAGCCATGTTAGTATTACTAACTTTTAAAATTTGTATTAGTCTATATTTGCAGCACATAACGTTTGCATTCCTTGTATGGAGCTAGTGTATGTACAGAACATCTTTCCGTTTTCACCCCCTTCCCCTGCCTCCCCTCCCCTCCCCCATCTCCTGATCCCCTTGGGGTGTGACCTCTCTCCCTACCTGTCTCCTTTATCTTTCATTTTGCTCTTTATTTATACTTTGGGTTTTTCATAAGAGAGAACCATGTGATCTTTAAGCTTGTGTGTTTTGATATATTTCACTTAATGTTATGGTCTCAGGATGCATCCATCCTCTTAAAAAAGACCCTCAAGTTTATCCTTCTTTAAAGCCTTGGTTTGGTTTGGTTTGGTTTGGTTTGGTTTGGTTTGGTTTGGTTTGGTTTGGTTTTTTGAGACAGCACCTTGCTACACAGTTCAGGCTGGCCTCAAACTCGCCTCCCTAGTGCTGGGACTGCAGACGTGTGCCCGCCATGCCCAGCCCCGCCACATTATTATTAACTTGCTGGACGTGCTACAGTACAGTACCTCTGGTAAAACCTGGAAGGAACAAGTGGTGTACATGGTGTTAGAGCTGGAAAGCGATAGGAAGCTCTCCATAACCTAGAACCTTTTTCAAGAAGTCATTTTAATGTGCAGTAATAACAGAGCCAGTATGCCTAGGAGTAATCTGTCTCCTTACGGTTGGTTGTTCAAGGGCTTACTCTCCATTTTGCGCAAATTGAAAAGCGCGCCGGACCAGGAGGTGAGAATCCTCCTCCTCGGTTTGGACAATGCTGGCAAGACCACTCTGCTGAAGCAGCTCGCCTCGGAAGACATCAGCCACATCACTCCGACACAGGTGAGTGCTGCCCTGGCTTCAGACCCGTGTCCCATGGGGTGGGGAGTGACAACAGCAGCTGGAATTCAGTGTCCACTTGCAAGTGTTGTTTCTGAGAAAAGACTATGCAGTGTAAACATGGCAGGGTGCACAAGTAGGCCATTTCCAAGAAGCGGATTTCAGAGACAGGAAGAGGTGGGCGGAGCAGGGCGGAGGCTCGGGGAGTTCTGTGTACACGTGGAGCCCTGGTCAGTTTTCCAGGACGGAAGCAGTTGTGTAATGGAGGCACACAGTGTGGACGCACTCAGTGTACTAAATGCCCCTTCACATGGTTAAAATGGTACAGTTTATGGCTTGTATTATCTACCACAGTCAAATACTTAAACAAGGGTTACTGGGAATGGGGGGACACACCTGTGATCCCAGCACTTGGGAGGCTGAAGCAGATGGGTTGCTGCAATGAGCAATGTAATGAGCTCAAGACCAGATTTAACTACATAGCAAGACCCTATCTCAAAAATAAAGTGTATATATATATATATATATATATATATATATATATATGTTAGATAAATGGGTGTTATGTGTCATGGCCTTAGATATTAGATAAATGGGTGTGATGTGTCATGGCCTTAGATATTAGATAAATGGGTGTGATGTGTCATGGCCTTAGATATTAGATAAATGGGTGTGATGTGTCATGGCCTTAGATCAGTTATAAATTCACTTTTATTGCAGGGGAGGGGGTAAGACAGGGTCACACTATGTAGTTCAGGCTGGCCTTGAACTCATGGCAGTCCTCTTGCCTCAGCTTCTTGAGTACTGGGATTACAGGCATGAGCCACCATGCCTGGTTTAAAGTAGCTTTTTCCTCCTTTTTCCCACAGTGCTGGGGATTGGACTTAGAGCTTCACACATGTCAGGCAATTGAATGCACATCCAGACTTACATATTCGCTTTAAAAATAGCCTTTTTGGGGCTGGGGATGTAGCTCAGTGGTAGACTGCTTGAGCCAACATGCTCAAGCCCCTGGATTTCGTTCCTGGCACCACCACCAAAAAAACCCCGTTATCTTCTTTGATTATGGAGTTGCAGTGTAACTTCAGTATAGAAGAAAACTCTCAAACATCTCCTGGGGAAAATGACTGTTAGTATTTTGCTGTAGTATTTTTTTTTATGTCATTATAAAAATAAGAAACAGTTACCTAACTTTTAAAATCCAGCCTTACATGTTCTTTCCTAAGGCCAACCAAGCACAATGCACAGGGCAAGGCGGTGGGCACCGCAGAATGGGGGCGCTGGTTGGAAGGCCTTTAGCAGGGCTTTATTTTTTTAAAGTCCTAGGGATTGAAGGCAGAAACTTGGACATGCTAGGGAAGTACTCTACCACTTAGCTACATCCTCTGTCCTTTCTTAAACTTTATTTTGAAGCTGAACATGATAGTACATGTCTATAATCCAGCACTCTAGATGGCTGAGGCAGGAAGATCAGAAGTTTGAGCCTAACCTATACAGTTTAGCAATTTAGTGAGACCCTGTCTCAAAATGTAAAAGCAAAATAGGGCAGGGGTATAACTCAATACAAAGATCCTGGGTTCAGTCCCCAGTAGTGATGAATGAATGAACAGGCAGGTGAATGGAGGCATGTCCAAGCTAGCCTCAGACTTGCAGTTTTCTTTGTCTCTGTCTCCTGAGCAGCTGGGATTGTAGGCTTTGTTGTTTGTTTGTTTGTTTTCTGGTTTTTGAAACAAGGTCTCACTATGTAGACTGTCTGCCCTAGAATTTACCTGTAGTCCAGGTTGATCCTCATCTCCTGCAGTCCTCTTGCTTCAGCCTCTTAAAGGCTGGGATTGCAACATGCACCACTACACCCGGCTTTTTTTTTTTTTTTTTTAATGGTGTCTGTGTCATCCAGGCTGTCCTCTAACTCACAGAGATTCTTCTGCTTCAGCTTCCCAGATTATGGGGGTGCACAATCACACCCGGCTGAAGTAGGCTTTTTTAGGCTTCATTCCCCTTAAGAAACCTGATTTAAAGCTTGATTCAAGGCAAGGCTAACAGGGACAGCCTGCTGGACATAGTCACCATAAAGCGCGTGGGCAGTAGAGGATTGATCCACAGCAGTGCTGTTCAGCATCTTCTGTCGTGGTACAATGACAAGGGCTTGGTGTCTTGTGGCTGTGCTGGTTTGTGAGTTCTTGGCCTGTGAGTCCTGGTGATTGACAGCTCTTACAGAAAGCTCATCTCGCTACTACCAAGTGAGCCATTGGACAGTTTCTGAACAATGCAGTGTGTAGCCGAGGTGGGAGCCTAGAAGAGCTGAGGACACATATGTATGTGTCAGGGTTTCTGGCAGCAAAGGAAGGGTTGGCCTTCTTGAGTTTTTTCATCTCTTTTCTTTTTAATATCAGCAACAGACTAATTCTCATATCACTAAGATGAAGATTTCCACACTGCAAACAAATAAACTCAAAGTTGGAAGCATAGAGTTCCAGTTGTAGCCTCAGGCTTTGTTTGGTGTGTTACAGTGACATGTTGAGTGCCCTCCTTCCTTCTTTTCTCTGTTTGTTTGTTTGTTTGTTTGTTGAGACATGGTCTTGTGTAGTCCTGGCTGATTTTGTCTTCCTGCTTCAGCCTCCAAGTGCTGAGATTACAGGTGTGCACTACCACACCTGGCTTTCATTTTTTTCTCTAAGAACAAACTTTTGCACTATCTTTTATAATAAAGTAATAGGTGTGTATTACTTAAATTTAGAAAGTATAAATAAAATAAAATAGAAAAACTAGAAATCATTAATAAAGCCCAGACAGAGCCACTGTTAACATTTGGAAATGTATCCATTCAGGTTGATTTTGGGTTTTTATTAATTTGTTTATTTATTTATGTTGGTACTAGGGATTGAACCAGGGAGCTTACACCTTTTTTTGAGACAGGGACTCGCTCTGCAATTCAGGCTGGCCTTGAACTCACTTTGTAGCCCAGGCTGGTCCCAAATTTGCAGCACTTCTCCTGCCTCAGCCTCCCAAATGCTGGGATTACAGGCATATGTCATTACTCCTTTTTTTTTTTTTTTTTTTAAGTAAGGTCCTGCTAAGTAGCTAGACTGTCCTGCCTGGGGTCAAATTTATCCTCCTCCTGCCTCAGCCTCCCAGAATACTGAGATTACAGGCTTGCATCACTACATACAGCTTCAGAATTTGTTTTTTTCTTATGCTTGTGTGTGTGTGTGTGTGTTCTGGGTAATTTAATTTTTAAAAAATATAACTCACATAGAATACATATGATCTTTTCACTGTATATGTTCTGTACATGTAACACATCTTGAAATGCTTGTATCCACATATTCCAGTATTTCCTTACCATAACTTCCAGCTTTGCTTGATCTGATGATGTCTAGAAATTTCAGGCAGTTGATATATATGGTCAAATTCCAGGACACTGGTATCTATCTGTTCCCCACTTCATTTCAGAAAAGGTTTGATATTACTGAGTTTAATACTTAGCATGGTTGAGTGTAGAATTTAAACCCGCAAAAGTCATTCTCTCAGCCAGTCACACTGAAGGCGCTTTTCATAATGAGCTTAAGTTGTGTCCCTGTAGCATTCTAAGGCTTCTCGTTTGCTGGGTCGGCAGCGTTTTAGAGCAGTGGTAGTCGGCATCACCCCACTAATGCCCTGGTGACCGTTCCTCCGGGGAAGCGGGTGGCGTGTGTCTGCCGCACTATACTCAGCAGCAGTGTGGCAGGGGCCAGACGCACACACGTGTCCTGTGCTGATGACCAACTCTGCAGGTCCCCACACTCCGCTTCTCCGGAGGACGCCCCAGGCCGGGGGGGTAAACTGGGTATTGAGCCCAGGCCTTTGCAGCAAGCTTCACTCCCAGCTCTCACAGAGTCTCACTAAGCTTCCCAGGCTGGTCTTGAACTTGTGATCTCCCTGCCTTTTCCTCCCCGAGGAAATGTCTCTTCTATGGTAGCAAACTATTGATTGGATTTTTAAATCCTAGTTTCCCTGTATCTTTCTTGCAATAAGGTTTTGGTTTTTGTTGTTATTTTCTTCTAAACTCTTGTTCACGAAGTCCCTCTTCTCTTAGTCCCAAAGGTCTTATTAATTTGTTTCTCTCCAGGCTGACTCCCAGCTGGCCATCTGATTTGCTCACCTTCCTCAGAGTTCTGCCTGGAGTTACTGTCCTAAAACAGTTCATCAGAGATGTGGCCGAGGGCTTGGGATATAGCTCAGCGGCACAGTGTCTGCCTGGCACAGTGCAAGGTCCTGCGTTTGATTCTCAGGACCAAAAATATAAAAAGAGATGCGGCTGAGACTCAGTCTCCGCGTCTTTCTGTTTCCATCTCTTGTAGAGGACTGTACTTCCCAAGGACTTGCCCCACCTACCACGGTGCCAGATCCACAGTTCAGCTGCCTCTTCCTCTGATTAATTCATAAGAGAAAAGTGATTTTGAGCTGTGCTTGTGAAGAGTCTAATCCTCTAAATTTAATTTTTTATATTGATTTTTATTATGTTTTGGGGGGGGAATGTGTCTCACTATGTAGTTCAGGCTGACCTTGAACTTACTATGCAGCCCAAGCTAACGAACTAGGGGCAGTTCTCCTGCCTCAGCCTTCCAAGTGCTGGAATTATAAGTATGTGCCACCACACCCAGCTCTTGTCTCCCTTCAAATTTAGCATTTTAAACCAACAGTGGTGGTGTACTGTTGTAATCTCAGCACTCCAGAGGCTGAGACAGGAGGATTGCTACAGATTTGAGGCCAGCCTATGCTACAAAGTGAGTTGAAGGCCAGCCTGTATTGCATAATGAGACACTCTCAGAAAGGCCAAAAAAAAAAAAAAAGTGACTATCAACACTTAGCATTTGTTCTTTTTTGTTGTCTTCATATTTAGCTTTTGTTTTCTGTTGGTTTCATGTAATGTCCTATTTATCATTATGTGGATTTTTCAGAGGATGTGATCTATGTTGATCGTATGTGTTCTCACATACCTACTGTAGTTGTCCTCAGCAATCACATGTATGGTACATATATGTTATAGATAGAGAGATATGTAGATATATATCATTTCTTTCTTGCAGTGCCAGGAATCAAGGTCTCATGCATGCTAGGCAAGTGCTCTTCCCCTGAGCTACATACATCTCCCATCCTTGTATATTTTTCCCATTGTAGAAAAACATCATTACCAATGCTGACACAGCCTGAGTGAAATACGTCCGAATGAGCGTCTTTTCTATCGTAGTTAGCCATTTTCAGTACTAGCAGCATCACATCTGGGATGGGGGATGTAGC
Organism: Hydrochoerus hydrochaeris; assembly: GCA_004027455.1. Classification (NCBI taxonomy): domain Eukaryota; kingdom Metazoa; phylum Chordata; class Mammalia; order Rodentia; family Hydrochaeridae; genus Hydrochoerus; species Hydrochoerus hydrochaeris. Next base: position 248,456 of record PVLA01002610.1, on the reverse strand, counting down.
TGAGTGGTGGAGGAATTGCCTGGTGTGCACAAGGCCCTGGGTTCCATCACCAGCACCACAGAAACCTATCATGGGGCCGGGAATATAGATCAGTGGTATAAATGCCTGCCTGGCAAGCAAGAGGTTGTGAGTTTGATCCCTGGTACAAAAAAAAAAAAAAAAGGATACAAAAAAACCTATTACATCTGGCAAACCAGTATTTTAGAATTAATTTTACACATAGCTAGTAGAGGCTGGAATGTAGCTCAGTGGTAGAGCATGTGCTTAGTGTGCACACGACCCTGGGTTTAATCCCCGACATACACAAACCTATTACATTTATCAGAATTAATAAAACTTGGTATTTTTGCCTTTGTCTGTTTCAGGGTTTTAACATCAAAAGTGTACAGTCACAGGGCTTTAAACTGAATGTATGGGACATTGGTGGACAGAGGAAAATCAGACCATACTGGAGGAATTACTTTGAAAATACTGATATTCTAGTAAGTATGCTTTCTGATGTGCTAGTTTGTGTTCCTTTTTTTGCCATGTGTTAGAAACATTGAAACCATGACCTTGTCAGTAATTCCCTTGCCGCAGCATTAATTGCCATGAATTAGAGGCTAGCAGAAGGCTGGGAGAAAGGAGGCTGCAGGCTGTGAAAGAGAAAAATCCCTGCATAAAACGTTTCCTGCCGCTCAGTCACATTGCCACTCTCACATCCACTTTGGCAAAATAAAGTGCTTCCTCCCATAGTGATTTGAATGCTGTATGGAAGTCAGGAGGCCGTACACTGACACTGTCACCCCAAGTGAGCTAACGTGTCAGGAGTATCTCTGAGAGGGCCAGAAGGCTCAGAAGTCCTGGTAGACAAGGAACAGCCAGGTCTGACAGTGTCCTCCCGTTAGAGCTGGGGCGCCAGCCTCCTCCCAAACAACTCTGGAAGCCTGAGCTGGGGCAGGAGGGGAGGTCAGGCAGAGAGTTTACTACAGCAGAGGGTGAGGTTTGCTGAGACCCTAGCCATCCAGAAGTCGGGCAAGTGCCTTTCCCACTGAGGCTTCCCTGACCCAGGTGACTACAGTCATTCAGTAAAACCAGGGAGTGGGGTCTCACAAACTTGGATGGTAAAAAAAGAGAGGTGCACATTGGTTTCACTGACCTCTAACTGGAAGGTGGTTTTTACCTCAGTTCTGACCACAGGCGATGAACTGCAGGGCCACATTTTGTCCTCACTGCCCACAGGAATCATCATGTACCACTAACAGCGTCGCACTCCGATTGCTTCTTGTCTGTATCTCTTGGGTCTTTCCTATCTGCATCCTCATCTTCTCGCATTTAAAAAGCGTAACAGGCTGGGGATTTAGCTCAGCGGCATAAGCACCTGCCTGGCAAGCATAAGGTCATGAGTTCGATCCCTGGTTCCCAAAAAAAAAAAAAGGCAAAATCCTGCTGGGCATGGTGGCCCAGGCCTTTAAAAAGAAAAGCAATCAATAAAGACACCTCTTCTCTTGATCAGACAGCCCTCTGGATACTGTCCCATTCCTCAGTCCCCTGTACCATAAAACGTGAGTGTTCTGTGCTCTCTGTGTCTCACTCTCCCTCCTCCCTCCCGACACTCTCCAGCCTCCTTCCAGGCTCCCCGCAGCCCTCCTGAGCCCAGGGCTTGCTGTCCAGCGCTCAGCCCCTTGGTGCCCATCCTGAGCCCGGGGCTTGCTGTCCAGCGCTCAGCCCCTTGGTGCCCATCCTGAGCCTGGGGCTTGCTGTCCAGTGCTCAGCCGCTTGGTGCCTGTCCTAAGCCCGGGGCTTGCTGTCCAGTGCTCAGCCGCTTGGTGCCTGTCCTGAGCCCGGGGCTTGCTGTCCAGCGCTCAGCCCCTTGGTGCCCATCCCAGCAACTTAGCAGAGCGGTCTCTTCAGTCATCCTTGAACATTGTCTCTCTTTGCCTTCTGAGGTGCCATTCCATCTTTACTTTCTTCCTCAATCTCCATTGCTTTTTCTTTTCCTGTTTTTAAATCTCTTGCTGTGGTTTAGATCAGGAATGTCGCCTGTGTTAACAGCCTGGTCTTCAGCATGATGCTGTTGGGAGATTATGGACCTGTGAGGTCTGGTGGGAGATTTAAAGTGCCCGGGGGCATGCCCTCCGAGAGGGTTTCTTTCTCTCTCTTTTGCCCCCTCTTTGAGAACAGGGTCTCACTTTGTAGTTCAGGCTGGCATTGAACTCACAGCTCTTCTCCTGTCTCAGCCTCCCAGGTGCTGGGATCCCAGGGCTGTGCCACTGTTCCCAGCTTCTTTCTCTATGCCTGGCCGAGTCTCGTGGCTTTTCCCCATCACACACCACCCACCCTGACGTGGTGCCTTGCTGGTGCCCAGGAGTAACACTGATAGACTGTGGCCTGAAACCACCAAAACCCGAGCCAAGCTTCCCTCTTTATGAGTTGTTTAGCTCTGTGATTTGTTAGAGGAATGGAAAGCTGAGTAATGCATCTCCCAACCTCCAAATCTGAGGGTGTCCCAGAGCTCAGCCCTTGTGTTTTTCTGCTCCAAATCACTACTTGGGTGACCTCATACATCTCAAGGGTTTGGTCACCACCTACACACACACTGCTCAGTCCCAGCCTGAGCTGCTCTCCAGAACTTGTCACCTACAGCCAGCCGGCTGCCTGGCTGACACCTGTGTCCATGCTGGAAAGCCCTCAGTGGCAGCACATCCCCTACTGAAGTCCTGTCTCCGCCCCGGCCCACCTGGGCCGCTGCCCCCTCTCCTGCTCAGACATTCAGAAACAGTGATCTTCGGCTTCCTTCCCGCATCTGCCTCATCCATCAGCAAGCCCGCTCATTGTCCCCCAGAACATTTCTAGAGCCCAGCCACTTCCCCACTCCCGCCACCACACACAGTTAGGGCAGCGCCATGCTAATCATCTCCTTTCCTCTGCCTGTGCCGAGAAACCTTCCTCAACAGTGTTACCACAGCAATCACGTTAAAACATAGGTGTCTGTCTCAGGATAACAGGGAGGGCACTCGCAGTGGCCTGTGTGGTCCTCTGTAGTCTGGTTTTTTAAAAAGTGTATTAGTATATGTTCACGATGCATCATGATCCTGTTCATCTCGGGGAATTGGCGCAGATGCACACTGCAGCTCTTTTACTCCCCCATTTCTCAGCCTCTTTTTAGTCTGGCTTCTTACTGTCTCTCTGATTTGGGCCCAGTCGTAACACACTCCCTTCTGGCACTAGAATTTTTCCTCAGTGTTTTTCTTGTTTTCCTCCATCAGTCCTGTCAGGACCCAGTACTGTCAGGTGTTGTTCACCATTTGTTTTCAGGGCCTTTCACGTCCTAGACAAGCATTCTACCACTGAGCCAGTATCATACATATTTTTGTTTATTACCTGTCTTTCCCATTAGAATGGAAGCTCCATGAGAATAGGAACTTTTGAGTGTTTTGTAAATGTTGTATACTCATTTTGTACCTACAAAGTGCCTGAATGAGTGACACGGAACACTGTAAGGAGTGGATGATAAACACAGGTGGAAGTAAAGTTACATTACATGACTTCTAAGTTCCTTCCCTCATGAAGGTTCTCTGATTCCATATCACTGTGCTCAACTTGAAGGACTCTAATTCCTTCTATAAAGTGGGGAGAGCTGGGCATGCTGCTACAGTCCCAGCTCTCAGGAGGCTGAGGCAGGAGAATTGCTGTGAGTCTGAAGCCAGTGTAGGTTCCAAAGTGAGTTCAAAGCCAGCCTGAACTGCATAGCAAAACCCTGTCTCAAAAAAATAAAGCAGGGAAGTCACTGCTTTGTGGCAGGGGGTGTTATGAGAAGTAATAAAGTGATTTGCTCTGTAATTTCTTTTCCCCAGCACTGGGGATCGAACCCAGGAAGCCCTGAGCTACATCCCCAGCCCCTCATATTTATTTATATGTGTATTTATTACTTTGAGTCAGGTTCTCACCAAGTTGTCCTTGAACTTGTGATCCTTTTGTGTCAGGCTCCCAGGCAGCTGGAATTACAGGTTTGCACACTGTGCCCAGCTCACTTAAACGTGTAAATGGAGAATAATGCCAAACTATAAAGCTGAGGTGGGCTTCACACAGCATCCTCGTGTTCCTGGCCTTCTCACCCTGATGCTGAGTTCAGGTTCACAGAGGGGAAGAGGTGAATGGAAACAAACCCATCCCATCCCCATGTTTTTTTTATATATATATACCTGAGATCAAACTCACGACCTTGTGCTTGCCAGGCAGGTGCTTATGCTGCTCAGCTAAACCCCTGGCCCTTCCCATCCCTACCTTGCCTGTCACCTACTCCTCTAGAATGGATTAGGTTCCTCCAAGGAGAGAGAGATTTTCTTTTTCTTTTTTTTGTTTGTCTTTTGAGACAGGGTCTCACTATGCAGTTCAGGCTGGCCGTGGGCTCACCTTGAATCCCAAGCTGGACTCCTCCTGCCCTCAGCCTCCCGAGTGCTGGGATTACAGTCATGTGCCACCACGTCCAGCCTAAGGAGAGAGAGATTAACTAACCCTGTAACGCAGTAACTTCTTCCCCAATCCCAAATTATGTTTCCATTCTTGATATTTAAATTTTTCAGCTTTTTTTCCTCCAGCTTTTTGAGATAGGGTCTTGCCGAGTATCCCAGACAGGCCTCAAGCATCCTTTGCAGCCCAGGCTGGCCTTGAACTCATCACCCTCCTTACTCAGCCTCCTAAGTGCTGAGACTATTACAGACATGTGCCACCATGCTTGCCTTCATTAATGTTTTAGTATTAGAAACCTTTCAGCCAGGCACGGAGACACATGCCCATAAACCCAGCACCCAGGAGGCTGAGGCAGAAAGATAACTGTGAGTTCAGGGCCAGCCTGGGCTATATGGTGAGTTCAAGGGCAACCTAAACTGTATAGCAAGACCTTATCTCAAAAAACCAAAAGAAAAATTTCAGATTTACATAAAGCTTTAAAAATAATATATAAGGCTAAGGGAAGCTCTTAGAGGCACAGCACCTGCCTAGCAAATGCAAGATTGTGAGTTTGATCCCCAGTACCAAAAAGAAAAAAAAAAAAAGTATAATGCAGTCCCAAGCACCTGCCTATTACCCAGCTTCATTGCCTTCAGTTTTGGATTATTTTGTCCCTCCTTGTGATATTGTAGGTTGAGTCCAAGGTCCTTCACACTGAGCCACATGCCCAGTGCTTTTGTTTTGTTTTGTTTTGTTTTGAGACAGAGTCTCAAGCTTTTGGGGCTGGTCTTGAACTTGAAATGCTCCTTCCTCAACCTCTGAGACTTGTGCTACCATACCTGGCTTTCTTGAAGTCTGTTAAGACAAATTCCAGTCATCATATATTTTTCTTTCACAAATACTTGAGATGTAGAACCTGCCTGTTAGAAAATCTGACTCACAGAGACGCTTAATGAGGAAAGTTCTGGAGCTAGTGAGTGAGTATAGCGGGTTGTGATAAACGAGAGTCACCAACCTTTAAAAAGTGCAGTTTGAAAACAGAGTGCCACTTGGCACCAGCCCTCAAAATGAAATATTTAGGCATAAATTTAACAAAACACACAGCATCAGTGTAAGAAAATTACAAACTGATTAAAGAAAGTTCTTGTCTAGTATATGTGAGGCTTTGAATTCAGCCTCTAGCAACACACAAACACAGAAATGCAGCGATTCCATGCTGTAGATGAGGAGACTTAAGAGTCAATATTGCGGGCTGGGGATTTAGCTTAGTGGTTTAAGCACCTGCCTGGCAAGCACAAGGTCATGAGTTCGATCCCTGGTACCACAAAAAAAAAAAGACTCAATATTGCTAGGATGAGGGCTGACGACTTAGCTCAGTGGCATAAACACCTGCCTTACGAGCATGCAGTTGAGAGTTCAATCCCTGGTACAAAAAAAAAAAATTTATGTATATATATGCCAGGTGCACCCAACCAAGTCTAGAGTCAGTGCAACCCCAGTCAAAATCCCAGCAAAAAACTTTAGGGAATTGACAAGCTGATTCTAAAGTTTATTTGAAATGACAAAAGATCTCAGCATAGTACTGAATAGGAGTAAACTGGAAGACCGACATCACCCTACTGCAGGGTTTACTCTGGAGCTGGAACAGTCAGCAGTGCATCTCAGAAAGAACAGACAGACAGACTGATCAGGAGCACAGAACAGGAAACCCTGCAGGCAGGCTTTGGAAAGGAGCAAGGAAGGGCAGTCCTCTCAGCAAACACTGCTGGAACAATGGGGTATCCACATCCAGAGACAGACGAAGAATATCTGCATGCAGACCTCACCCCTTTCACAGAAATCAACTCACAGTGGAGCGGAAATATAAACGTGAGCAAGGTGTGGTTGTGCGCACCTATAATCCCAGCATTCAGGAGGCTGAGCCAGGAGGATCACATTGAGTTTAAGGCCAACTTGGGCTTCATAGTGAGACCCTCTCTCAAAAAGTAAATGAATGAGAAACCCAAAACTATAAAACTTCTACAAGATAATGTAGTATGTCTAGATGACCTTGGATTTGATGATGCTTTAGCTACAGCAAAAGTGCATCCACAATGGAAAAAGTTAGTTGGACTTTGCTTAAATTTACTTAGTTACTTGAGCCAGGCTCTTTCTCTGTAATTTAGGCCAATCTTGAACTCACTGCACAGCCCAGCCTGGCCTCAAACTCCCAGAAAGCCTCCTGAATCAGCCTCCCCAGTTCAGGGATTACAGGCGTGCACTACCAACCCTATGCTTTGTTAGAATTTAAAACTTCTCCTCTATGAAAGAAGAGAGAATAAGCCCAGGCAGGAGGATGGCTGCAAGTAGCCTGCGCTACATAGTGGGTTCAAGACCAGCCTGAACTACATGGCAAGACCCTGTTTCCAAAAAAGAGAATGAAGGCCAGGGGTTTAGCTCAGTGGCATAAGCACCTGCCTGGCAAGTGTGAGGTTGTGGTACCAAAAAAAAAAAAAAAAAAAGGAGCAAATGAAGAAGAAATAATCACAGATATGGACCAAAAAAAAAATTTTGTTTTTTTTTTTTGGTACCGGGGATCAAACTCAATGACTGCATGCTTATAAGGCTGGCACTTATGCTGCTGAGCCAAATTCAGGCCGGGACAAAATATTTGTAAAATAAATATCTGAAAAGACTTGCATGGTAGCCAGGCATGGTGGTGCATGCCTGTAATCCCAGCACTCAACAGGCTGAGGCAGTAGGATTGTTGCCAGTACAAGACCAGCCTGGGCTACAAAGTGAGCTCAAGGCCAGCCTGAACTGTGTAGCAAGACCATGTCTCAAAAAGAAAGAAAGAAAAAAAAAAAGGTTTGCATGGTGATGCACACCTATAATTCCAGCATTTGGGAGGCTGAAGCAGGATGATCTCTGCAAGTTTGAAGTCAGTCTAGGCTAGATAGTGAGTTAAAAGGTTCATGGTCAACCTAAACTACATAGTGAGGCCCCATGGGAGGAAAGAGACAGAGACAGGAGAGGAGAGAAGAAAAAGAATATTCAAAATATACAAAGAACTCAAAAAATCAACAATCTGATTTTTTTAAATGGATAAAAGATCCAAGTAGACACCTCACCAAAGAAGATACAAAGAAACATGTGAAAATATGCTTGACGTCATGACATTAGAGATGCCACTTCATAGCTACAAGAATGACTGAAATGCAGAACCCAGACAGCCCAGTGCCGGTGAGGGCAAGGGACAGGAGGCACTCACAGTCGTGTGGAGGGAATGCAGAATAATGGCACAGCTACTGTGGGGGCAGCTGGCAGTTGTTTTTTTTTTTTTTTTTTTAATCAGTACCAGGGATTGAACTCACGACTGCATGCTTGCAAGGCAGGTACTTATGCCGCTGAGCTAAATCCCCAGCCCCAAGTTTTTGTTTTTGTTCTGAGATAGGGGGTCACTGTGCATAAGTGCTCTACCACTGAGCTCTGGCCCCAGCCCATGATCTCTTGAACTTAGAAATAGGAAGAATGAAGTCTGTGTTTCAGTCTTGTTAAATTGCAACTATGTTCATTATTGAGGAGAAACCTAGGGCTTTTGGATTGAGCTGCATCCCCAACCCTTTTTTCATACTTTTATTTAGAGGCAGGATCTTGGTAAGTCACTGAGTTACCCAGGCTGTGCTTAAACTTTTGACCCTTCTACCTCTGCCTCCCAGAATGCTGGGGTTGCAGGTGTGCATCACCGCCCCTGCTAACGAAAGTACTGATGGAAGATGTGGCTAGAGAAGACTGTTCAGGGGTGAGGGTAGAAATGGGTATGTGTGTGGAACTCTTGTTTTATCTACTGAATTATTCTGTAAATCTAAAACTAAAAAAATACCCAGCACTTGGGAGACTGAGCCAGGAGGAGTGCCACAATTGGGCTCGTTTTTATTTTGTATTTATTTTTTTGAGACAGGGTTTCACTATACAGTTCAGGCTGGTCTTGAACTCACTTCATATCCCAGACTGGGTTGCCACAAATTTGAGGCCAGCTAGGGCTACATAGTGCATTCAAGACCAGCCTGAACTGCATAGCAAAACACTGTCAAAGCCAAAAAACGCTGGGCGTGGTGTTGTGCACCTGTAATCCTAGCACTGGGGAGGCTTGGATAGGAGGAGCACCGGGAGTTCGAGGCCAGCCTGGGCCACATAGTGAGCTAGAAGCCAGGGTGGGCTACATGATGAGACCCTGTCTACAAAGCAGAAGAATGACCCAGAGAAGAACAGTTTGTGAGGTCACTGATCATGAGGCCCCGTGAGGTGCTGTCTAGGCTACAGGTAAGGGCGGTTCTGAATCATAAACTCAACTCCCGGAGGGGACACCCCAGGGTGCTCTAGCTGGGATGCAGCCTTGGATCTCACCTTCTCACCAGTCCAGAGTGCCCAGAGTAAGCACCCATCCAGCAGAAAACCAGCTCCCACTGTCTGTACAGCCTGTGAGCCGGAGAGGTTTTCACTTTTTTAAATGATTGGAGAAAAAAAAAAAGAATATTTTGTGATGTAAAAATTACATGGAATTCAAATTTCAGTGTCCACAAATCAAGTCCTGTGGGGACACAAGCACGCACATCGGGTACAGGTTCCCCGTGGGGGCTTCTCGCTGCCCGCCAGCGCCCTTCAGTGGTTGGGGTGAGGCTTTGGGCCACTGACGTGAAGTGTTTGCCGCTGACCCCTTCCCTTGCTTGACAGGACCCAGTGGTTCTGTAGTGACGAGGAGGAGGAAAGGTGGCCTGTAAAGTGTCAGTCCGTCTGAGGGAGGGCACACTGAGAACATTGGACACGGCTTTCCTAATTTGGGGAAGTGACTAAGAAAGAAAGCTTGGAGTCTGGTAGAGGAGCGGACGGGTAACTTCGGTTCTCTTTAGGCCAGGCAGGGAAAATGGCCTTTTGATACATAAAACTGCAAAGGCGGCTCAGCAGAGGTGCCGGCGTAGCACACTCGAGGCGTGCAGTGGCGAGCACAGTAATGATTCCCTCACGGTGTATTCAGGTTACTGTGAAACTCCATTCACATTATTATTACTATCGGCTTGGTGTTTAAACTTAGCATGACTGGGGCTGGTGCTGTAGCTCAGTGGCACAGTGCCTACCTGGTGCTGAGTTCAAGTTCTGGTACTAAAAAGATGAAAAAGAATGAAATTACTTTTAAACTTACCATAGCTTAAACAGAGTGACTTAGTCATCATTTCTATATTCAAAATAGAGGACCTCACCAGGTATGGTCGCGCACACGTATAACCCCAGTACACTGGGAGGCGGAGGCAAGAGGATCGAAAGTTTGCTTAGCCTGGTTAACGTAGTGAGACCCTAACTCTAAAAAGGGGCTAGGAAGGTAGCCGTAGCTAAGGGCAAAGGCCGTGATTTCATCCACACCACCACAAATAATAAAGGATATCAAGTGAGATACATTTCATACATTGAAATAACCCTCTCTTTGCTATTTCCATGATATTGCTCACGCAGACACTTGGAGAGAACAGAAGAAGCCAGAGGGTCCCCTGACACCCTGCCCCTAGACCCAGCGCAGGCTGTCAGTAGGACGGGGCTCCTGTGCCTCTCACTGCTGTCCAGCCTCAGGGAGAGAGATGCAGAGGAGCCAGCAAATGACCAAGAGGTGGCAGCAGGCTGGAGAGGGAGCGGAAGCAGGAGGCTGAACAAAGGGCCTCCCTTCGGACTCCCAACCAGCCACAGGGGCCTGGACTCTCCAAGGAGAATCCCTTTTCTTCTTAATTTTTATTAGCATGCTTGTGTTGCATAATGATTACCTTAACTATGGGGAGTTGGTGTCTGTGTCTCACCTCGTCAGGCAAAAAAGAGAAACCTCTCCTCTTGGCACACACCTGTGGTCTTAACAGGCTGACGCTGAGGCGTGAGGAGCGCATTTTTGAGCCCAGCTTAGGCAATTTAGCAACTTGGCAAAACCCTGTCTCAGAGGTTCGGTGGTGTAGCTCAGTGTGCCCTCGGTTCAATCCCCAGTACTACAAAATAATAGTAAAGTAGTAGTACCCCCTTTCTCTAGGTCTTGTGTAATCAGATAAAAATTTCAAAGCAGCTGCCAAAAAAGATACAACTAACTGCCTAAAACACTACTATGATTTTTTTAATTAATTAAAAATGGAGAAAGGGCTGGGGATTTAGCTCAGTGACATAAGCGCCTTCCTGGGAAGCACAAGATCCTGAGTTTGATTTCCAGTACCAAAAAAGAAAAAAAAAGATGAGGCAGTCTTATAGACTTAGTCATAAAAAATTATTATATAGTGGTTTTCCAATTGTAAGCAAGTTAATTGAGAAAAATACCAAATAAGAGGCAGGGTGTGTGTGCAGTTTGGGAAAACCCTCCTTTTGAATTGGATAGTGGAAATGCTTCCAGTCAAATTTCATGTCAAGGGCTGGGGACTTAGCTCAGTGGTGCAAGCACCTCCCTGGCAAGCACAGGTCGCGAGTTTGATCTCTGGTAAAAAAAAAAAAATCCATGTTGAAACAATAACAAGTAATTATGAACAAAACTGAAAGTGTTCTTGTCATTGGCCTTCAGCCTCTGGATTCTCAGGTACCTGCCCCTTGCTTCTGCTTTCATTGTGTAAATGGTCTCTTTTCCCTTCGCTTTTATCCAGAGCCTGTGCGCCCAGGCCCAGGGCGCTGTCCCTGCCCTGTGCTCCCCTCTCACACAGTGAGCTGCCTGCAGCCCACGCCCAGCATGCTCACGGCCACCCGTGCCCCTCCGCTCCTTGCCCAGGAGGTCACCCTGGCCAGGGGCAGGCAGGGAAAGACGGGTCTGTCTCAGCCCCTGAAGGCAGCATGTGGTCAGTGTGCGGGTGGCACTTGTAGAGTGGTAACATTGGAGGGACACAGGAAGGCAGATGCCGGGTAACACCACTGCTGGCGTTGTGCCCGTTGAGAGCTGGCATGGCAGCTGCGGCAGCCCTGGGCGGGTTACCTGACCTCTTCAGCTTGTGTGTCCATGCAGTGCATGGCGCGGGGAAACCCTGAAAGCTGTGTCTCACATGCAGGGGTGATGGATAGAGTCACCTTGCGACAGTGACAAGGGCCACCAAATTCAGCTTTGTCCTGCTTGGCTTTCCTGACTGCCACGACCTTGGCTTTGCTGAAAGGCCTCACTGGGTGTCTTCACCCAAACAGTCGGTTTTTTTAATTTGCTTCCATAGATGAGGTGAGAACTGCTAGTCGTCTCTGTGTGTTATACTCGTCTGAAATCTGCTGCTGTCTCCCTGTTCCTTTGACAGAAGCTGGACCCTCTGTTTCCCATCTCTAGTGAAGTAACCTCCTTTTTTCCATTACAGATATATGTAATTGACAGTGCAGACAGAAAAAGATTTGAAGAGACGGGCCAGGTAAATAACTCTGTTCTTGAGATATTTGCCAAAACCTGGGGGTTTATTAATTCACCTTGTAAATGTGTGAGAGTGAGATGGATTTTGTTTAACCTTTTGTTGTTGTTGTTGTTTTGGGTTTTCTTGGTGCCGGGGATCAAACTCATGACCTCGTGTTTTTGAAGCAGGCATTTATGCCGCTGAGCTAAACCCCTGGCCAATTTTGTTTAACCTTTAAGTTCAAACATTGTGGTCATTCTGACTCACAAACAAAAACAACAACTCTCTAAAAAGAAGCTACTTGAGAGTCCTTAAACAGTTTTGTGATTAAAGCCTTTTATCTTAAATCAAATTGAACATACAAGATATAACCCAATGGGATGTAGCACCATGCCTAAAACTTGGTACTGTTCTCGTCTCTTTTCTTCTAGACCATGTGGAAATGAACCCTCAGGAACAGTGCACTTATCCCTTCCATGTTTGGTGGGGTTTTTTGTCTTGTTTTGTTTTGTTTGTAGTTGTGAGGATTGAACCCTGAGCTACGCGGCCAGCCCTTTTTTGGGTTGCAGGGAGGAGGGTTGCAGGTCTCGCTGTGTAAGTCAAGCTGGCCCTGAACTCACTGTGTAGCCTAGGCTGGACTCAAACTCCCAGTGAGCCTCCTGTCTCAGCCTCCTGAGTGCTGGGCTTAGTGGTGTGGTACTACCATATCCAGATGCCCATCCTTTTGGGGTTCTTTCTGTTGTTTTTAGGTTGTTGGTTTTTTTGTCTGTTTGAGACAGGGTTCCACTGCACAGTTCAGGCTGGCCTTGAGCTCACTTTGTAACCCAGGGTGCTCTCCAGCATGGCCAGCACGCCCGGCTCCCATCCCTTTTTTGAGACAAGATCTCACTAAACTGCCCACCCGAGGCTCCAGTTTGTGACCCATGTTTTGAGATAGAGACTAATTAAACAATTATAGTCTCTCTTCGTCAGCCTTCAGTTTTTTGGTGTTTTTGTTTTGTTTTTATTTTTTTGTACAGGGGATCAAGTTTACGACCTCACCCTGCCAGGCAGTGCTTGTGCCACTGAGCTGAATCCCCGGCCTGCCTCAGGTGTTATGTGCGCACACAGACATGCATGCAGTTACTTTGGGGCCAGGAGTGTAGCTCAGTGGTAGAGCACCTGCCTCGCAAGCACAAGGCCCTGAATTCACTCCTGAGCACCAAAAAGTTATTTGCAGATACTAAGTTGTGGATAAAGTTTTAACTCTCTAACTATTATTTACATTCTCCTTTGAACAGTGTTACTCAAAGTGTGATCCATGAATCACCCATAGCAGAGTCACCTGGGGAGTTTGTTAGAAATGCAGGTTCCTGAGCCCTGGCTCAAGCTTTCTGAAGTCAGCATTCTTGTTTGGCCTGGGGGTCTGCTGGGGGATCTTCCAAAGACGAAGCCTGAGGATCACTGCCCTTGAGAGCTGCTCCTTGATCATCTAAAGTGCTTTGGGTTTTATAATCAAACCGCATGCTAAATACCGTAGATTTCACACTGGCCCCTCTTCCCTCCCGCCGCCGGGGTGCAGGAACTGGCCGAGCTGCTGGAGGAGGAGAAGCTCAGCTGCGTGCCAGTGCTTATCTTTGCTAACAAGCAGGATCTGCTCACGGCAGCCCCCGCCTCGGAAATTGCCGAAGGGCTGAACCTGCACACCATCCGCGACCGCGTCTGGCAGATCCAGTCCTGCTCGGCACTCACCGGCGAGGGTGTCCAGGTGAGGCCTCAGGAGGGTTGGTCCCTTAGCAGCGCACAGCCAGGGTGCCGTCTCCTGGGCTGGGGTGGTGGAGATAGAAGAAGGTACGCTGCAGACAGACCGCCTCCAGAGCACAGAGGGTCCATCCCGGGTGTGCGACGCCTGAAGGAGGCTGGTTCTTTCCTGCTTTGTGATCAGCAGGATACTGTAGACTGTCCAGGGAAAGCCCCAGGACCCGACCTGCACACACAGCCAGCTTTCCCCATCGGACAGACAGGAGGTCAGAACAGAAGGCTCGGAAGATGCTTTCAGACTCTAGAACCCTCTGACAACTGGGTCAGGGTCTGCGCTGATGCTGGAAACCCTTCCTCCAGGGCGCAGGCTGCCAGGAGACACATATGCACTAGTGATCTGGTGTCTCTTGGGTGGTTCTCCCCACCCCAAGGGTGATGTCTGTTTCCTGGAATTCTAGGGACAGGAAGTCCCATGCTTAGGGCTGGGGCTGTAGCTCAGTGGTACAAAGCCTGCTTGGCAAGTGTGAGGTCCTGAGTTCAGTCCCTGGTCCACACACACCCACACACACACAGTCCCATGCTTCATACTGAGGAACTGTGTGAGGAGAACGAGCCCCCTGATTTCATTTAGGGCACAGCATGGTTGTATTCCCGACACCCAGGAGAACATGTAGTCCCAGAGTGATAAGCACTTTCAACTGTGATGCACCCTACCAAGCACCCTTTCTCAAAACTTAAAAAAAGGGCAGGCTGGGGCTGGCACACTGCCTGCCTGGCAAGTGCGAGGTCTTCAGTTCAATTCCTAGTACCCCCAAAAAAGGCAAGGCTGGGATGAGCCCAGTAGGAGAGCCTGCCTCGTGTGTGAGGGGCCTGCTTCCGGGTGCTTGGGAGGGGAAGGCCGTTCGCTCTGTCCGCCAGTGCTTCCCCACCGCCGGACCGCAGCCCCCTGCACCCGCTTCTGACTCTTCTCCCCTCTTCTGCGATGCCTGGCACTGAGCACTCTTACGTGACTCGCTTGCTTGTATCCTGAGCACATCACCACCTCCCAGAGTTATCCCAGGCCTGTCATGCTGCTTTCGCTCTTCCCTCCTGTTACGAGAGTAGCCCCAGCCTTCTTCTGTATGCAGCCCTGGACCTAGGGCTGACAGGTGGCAGGAGACAAGCGCCCCTCTGCAGCTGCGTGGCCTGCGGCCCGGAGCTCGGTGCGTGTCATTCACTGGGGGCTGCTTCCTGGCTGCGTTACTTCAGCCTCGCTCTCCAAGTGGGATCTGGGGCTCTTTGGGGCTCTGTGGACTTTAGGTTTGGGGCAGGTGGTTTTTGTTTTTCTCCTACTTGCTTCCTCTCTTCTTTCTACTTTCTGATTGTAAAAGTAACATATTCTCAGTCTTAATTACATTAAGGTATAGAAGGTTAAAAAGGGAGCGTGGGGCTTGGTTCTTGCCTGTAATGCCAGCATTCTGGGAGGCTGAGGCAGGAGGTTTGTAAATTTGAGTTCACCATGGGCAAATTACTCAGTGAGACTCCTATCTCAAAATAAAAAATAAAACAGTCTGGGGAGGTAGCTATGTGCAAAGGCTCTGGGTTCAGTCCCCAGTGTGAGGGGAGAGGGCATGAGGGCCTGAGCATAGACTTGCACATCCGCAATTCCGGTGTTCTGGGAGGCTGAGACAGAACAGTCTTTTTTCTTCCCTTCCTCCTCCTCCTCTTTGTCATCTGCTGCTGCTGCTGCTGCTGCTGTACCAGGGATTAGACCCGCGGCCTCACGCTTGCCAGGCAGTGCTGTGCTGTGAGCTATACCCCAGCCCGGCAACTGCAGCTTAGGGCCCAATTTCAGTAAAGCTTTGTTTTGTTCCGGCCTTTTTTTTTTGGTTTTTTTTTTTTTTTTTTGAGACAGGGTCCTGCTGTGTAGCCCAGACTGGCCTTGAGCTGATCTATTTTCCTGCCTCAGCCTCCCACCTGCTGATGTTACAGGTGTGTGCCTCCATACCTGGTACAAATTTAGGCAGTTTAGCAAGACACTGTCTCAAAATAAAAATTAAAAGGGGTTGAGGGTACAGCTTAGTGTGAAGGCCCAGAGTTCAGTCCCAACACCGCCGGAACATTTTTTTAAAAACTGTAAACCTCTTTTTGTGATTGGGATTAATTACCATTAATGATAGCGTTCGAGTCATCTCCGTGTGACCCTGGCACTCTTAGAGACTGAGGCAAGAAGAGCACAAACTCAGGCTCGGCTTGGGCAAGTTCGCAAGACCTTGTCTCAGAATTTAAAAAAGAAAAAAAGAAAAAGCTGAGGAAGTAACTCAGCGCAGAGCCTCTGGGAGGAAAAAAAAATTTAAAGAATTGCTGTCCCGGAAGTTATTTTTATCTATCTATCTAAAGGATTTGTTTTTTCACAGAGAGGGGTTGAGACAGGGTCTCACTACACAGTGTACTGTGTACTGTACTGGTCTCAGACTCATAGCAATCCTCCTGCCTCAGCCTCCTGAGTGCTGGCAAGGCTTTTTAATTTTGAGACAGTTCTGCTAAATCTCTGTGTAGTCAGGCTGCGCTCAAACTGTTATCAGTCCTCCTGCCTCAGTTTTGCAGAGTGTGTACCGCTGCACTCAACTGCCAAGAATTTATTAAATAGGTAAATCTGATAATTGTGTTTACCTCTTCCAGTTTCAGCCTACTTTTTCTTTTTTGGTGGGGGGTTGGTTTTTTGAGACAGAGTCATGCCATGTAGCCCAGGCTAGTCCCAGACTCAAGAAGAGTTCTTCCTGCCTCAGCCTCCCAAGTACAGTGAATATAGTCACATACCACCACACCCAGCTCACAACCTACCTTTTTCTTTTTTTTCTTTTTTTGTACTGGGGATTGAACTCATGACCTTGCACTTGCTAGACAGGCATTTAAGCCACTGAGCTAAATCCCCAGCCCTACAACCTACTTTTTAAAAGGTCAGCTTTCCTCCAGTTGTACATACATAGATAGGATTGTTTCCAGAAGCCTCTGGTCACTGTGATGCAAACATAGCTCAGGAAAAGGCCACCACAGTGTCTTTCTCCTTGATGGTGCTGAGAATCCAGCCCTGGGCCTAGCTCTTGGGGGCAGGCACTGGCCTCTGCCCAGGGCTGCTGGCTGTGTTCTCCAAACTTCCCAGCGGGAGCCCGGCCGCGCTAGCTCTCAGGGGGTGTCTGAGGAGGAGAGCACCGCGTCCTGGGCTGGGCTGGTAAAGGGGGCCAAGGCCAGAAATCCTCTCGTGGGCACATTTGTCGCAGGGCAGGACTGCAGCTGTGCTGCCGGGCGTGGCTGGAGCCAGCCGGCAGCCATGAAAAACCGCAAAGCTGTGGGATGTGGAGAGGAGCAGGGCCATGGGGCGAGTCTGTCTGGGACCCTGGCGCTCCCCACAGCCCTTCCCCAGCCCCTTTCTCCGGGGAGAGTGCCGTACTCCTGCCAGGTGGTGTTGGGGCCACAGGCACTGGGCTCCCGCACTCACTGAGCTGCAGCCCCAGCCCCCTTGGAAGGTCATAGGCCAAACAGGTAGAACTGGCAGGGGTGGGGGGAGGCTGTGTGAGCAGCCTGGGGCTGGTCCAGCTGTGGGCTTGGGTTTGCTTGGTGGCCCGCCCGTCAGCGAGTGATTTCAGGAGACCCAGAGTTTGCGGTTCCATCCCCAGTACCACAAAAAAAAAAGAAAAACGTGAGGGATCCAGCAAAGAACTGTAAGGGAGAAAAAACAATAGTGGTTTTGTAAGGTGGGGTAGTAGTTTGAAGGTCACTTAATGAGTTTAGTAGATAGTACCATGGTGTATAGAATTGAGTAGTTAAGACTGGGATTTCAAGGTTAATGAGATTAGATTATGGTTAATAGAATGATATAAATTTAGAGAATTTAGCCATTATTTGAAATGGGTTATTTAATAAAAATGTTAATTAAGGAGGGAATCTGCTGTCTAATGTCCTTTAATAGTAACCTTTGGGAACCAGAGAAAGGGCACAGAGTTTCTCTGTGGAAATGTTTCCCATTGCGAGGCTCTGACAGGCCGTGTCCCTTCTCCCTGGGCTCTGTCCCCGCGACTGGCTTGGTTTCCACCTGCCCTGGACAGAAGCTGCTCGTGGCGCAACCCTGTCACATGCACAGTATTCCTGACAGTGCACGACTGACCTCACCGGGAAAATGTCCGTGAGACAAAATTGTTTAAGATTCACTGTGAGGGCCGGGGATTTAGCTCAGCAGCATAAGCACCTGCCTTGCAAGCGCGTGGTTGTGAGTTCAATCCCCAGCACCAAAAAAAAAAAAACCATTCACTGTCAGGCCTGATGCTGTGTGATCGTCATTCAAATTCTCTAGTTTCCAGTTTCACCCTCCCTGACTTCCTCCACTCCCCAGAAGCTGGTGGGCACCAGGGAGCCGCGGAAATGACTGGACGCTCAGCAGGTCCAGCAGGCATGGGTTCTAAGGACCCTGACGGGAAGTAGAAGCCTTGGCATTCAGGGCGCTCTGAGTGTGGGGTACACACCAAAACTGCAGTGTGCAGGAGGCTGAGTCCTGGCTTTGGACTTCCAGTCAGTGTTGTCTGTAGCATTTTGTTTATTTTGTTTCAGTTTTATGCTTTACTGGGGATTGGACCTAACACCTTCACTTAGAGCTACATCCCCAGACCTCTTTCATACAAATGTAAGATAGGCTTATATTTGAGCCAAGGCTGGGCAGAAGCTTGTGATCCTCCTGCCTCAGCCTCCCAGAGAGCCAGGATTACAGGCGCACACCACCATGTCCAGCAAGATGCACGTTTTTTACCTTGTCTGTGGCCGTGGTCACCATGGAGAGCCTGCGGGCACCAGCAGCTGTGAGCCAGCAGAGCCCCCTGCGCCTTGCTCTCCCGGGCCACCTCATGCTCACCTTCTCGTCTTCCTCCATTCACCTCCTGTCCCCCGTGCCCTCCACTCTGGAGTGGAGTCTGGGTCACGGGAGCCTTGAGGCTGCATCCTGCTTATAAACAGCGTCTCTAGCAGTCCGAATGTAAGCCCGGCCTGAGCAGCGTGGTGACTTAGTGAGACCTGGTATCAAGATAAAAAGTAAAAGTACTGGGGAGGCAGCTCGGTGTGAAAGCTGGGTCCACTCCCCAGGCACCTCCCCTCGGGCTCTGCTGCAGCCTCAGCCCAGCGTCAGTTCTTACTGCTCCAGGTGTACCCGGAACTGCTTCTCTGTGAGTCAGACCTTTATTTTTAACTTTTGAAACCTTTCTGTACATTGAGAAAGCAGCTCAGTCCATGTGGTTTTGCTGCCTCCCTGGTGCAATGCCCTTTGTCACTAGAAAAATATTAATAGCAAGCAATATTTTATGTCTGCTGTATCCAGCTGCTTCTTGACCCTGGGGCCTAATGCACAATGGGACAGGTGACGTTGCTCAGCAAGGGCCCGAGTTCTGCATCATCTTAAAGCAATTACTGAAGTGACCATGGAGTTGGCGTAGCTTTACAAACGGGGCCCATCCAACCACGGCTGCACTGCTTCCTTCCAAGCGGCCCGCAGTGGTGGACGCCCTGGCCTGAGAGCAGATTCAAAATAACAGTGCAGCTGGAGACCACTCTTCCCACCGGAGGAATCAGCCTCCTGCAGCCCCAGCCAGGCAGGGCGAGGGCCGCCTCCTGCTGCCCAGGGGTGACTGTGGGAATAAGACCGACCGCCATTCAGAGGAGCTCGTTTCCCTCCGTGAGGCCACACAAAGTGCAGTCTTGGAATCCTGCAGTTTCTGACAGTAATTGAACTGAAGCTGATCAATTCAAATTCAGTTTCAGTGAGACTGGTCAGGGGAAGGTATGATGGAGGAAGGAAGCAGGGGCTGTTCATGACAGCGTTGTCCCTGTCCCTGTCCCGTAATGAAGAGCAGATGCACAGAGAATTGGTCAAACCAGTTTCAACAATAAAGGTTCAGCCATTGAACAAACCTGTGAGTTCATTTCCTTCTTCAGAGGCAGAGCAGTATTCTGCTTCAAGTGAGTGACCTCCTTGTCTGCTGTGCTTTATGAAAACAAGGCCTGGCCAGGTGAAAGTGGCCACAGCAGAGTGGTTTACATTAAGAAGCGAGGGCCAGGGATTGAGCTCAGTGGCACAGGCACCTGCCTGGCAAGCGCAGCGTGCTGAGTTCAGTTCCTGGTACCAAAAAAAAAAAAAAAAAAAAAGGCAGAAAAGTCCTCCATTAGCAGTTAGTGTGTCTAAGTGTAGAGTTTCCACCAGAGGAGGTGGATAGGGAAGATGCGGAGGTCACATAGCCAGGGGACAGCCAGAGCTCAGAGCACCTGAATCCCTGGCAGCCCTCAGCCCTGAGAGCTCTAGAGCTGCAGGGCGCCCTGCTGGGGGCTCTGCCCCTCTGGTCCTTGCTGCTTCGGGGGAATGAGGAAGAAGGCCGGAGCGGCCGCCTCCCCCAAGCCCGCCCAGCGCGCTCTGAGCTCCAGGCAGAGCCTCCTCCAGCTGCTGCCCACAGCCACAGAGGGAAGCAGGCTGGGCAGAGGCCCCCTGGCTGCGCAGCCCGCCTGCCCCAGCCGGCCGCTGTGTGCCTCGCCTTCCTCGGCTGTGATGCGCACATTGAAGCAGCACCCACTGCAGTACCAGCCAGCAGTCACAAGGAGTAATTTAGAAGAGAGCGTGGGCCAGGCACGGTGCCACACACATGCCAGGAATTCCAGCCACAGGGAGGCCCATGGAAAGTTCAAGGCCAGCGGGGCAATGCAGTGTGACCTGTCTCAAAGATTTAAAAAGAAAAATGTTTCAAAAGGGCAGGGGACGTAGCACAGCGCTTCCCGTTTCAGGCCCCAGAACGTCTATGCAGCCGGCTGTGGACTGCGGCCCAGGCCAGTTTCCGTGACTGGGACCTCAGGGACACTTACTTGTCCTGTCCCAGAAGCTAATGATTTGATTTACAGGGTGTCAGCACTGTGGACTGTCCTCCATGCCTCCCACGTCCACCTCCTCAGGTTCTCTTCCAAGTCCAGCCCCCTGACTTTGGGATGTGGACTCCCAGGTTGGGGGGCCAGGTGCTGGAGGAGCCACCCTCGGCCTGCTCGCCTTCCTCAGCCCTGGCGCCTCCCAGAGGGTAAGGCTGCCCACCAGGCCGCGCCCTCTGTCTCCAGTGCTGCAGCTGAGTCAATATTTTCCTATCTCTGCCTGCACTCACGTTCAGTTACTTGTACTAAAGGCAGCCGCTGCTGCTTAGCCATAGGACAGGGAAAGATAGCATGATATCACATCACAGGGGAGCTTGGCCCTCGCTTTCTCTGAGAAGCTGGTGCTAGGACAGGAGCATCTCTGAAAGAAAGCAGAGGGCCAAGGCACCTCTGGGTGCTGAGCTGCTCGGCTTCCAAGGCAAGCAAATAGCTTGCCTTTCCCTTTTGTGTTGGTGAAATCTTTTCTGTCTCCTGGCAGGTGAGCATTTTTTGGCTAGAAAACAATTAGCTGCTAAAGTAAACATGCTTCTCTTTAAATTTATCCTTTTCATGAAATGACTTTAACATTGGCCTCAGCTTTTCTGAGTGCCATGCTGATCCAGGTGGAGTTGGAGACCTCGGGCAGCCCCCACTCACCTCTGCCAGCCACCTCGGACAGGGCCCGACGGCCACGCAGATGACCTGGTCCCTGCCTTGGCCCAACAGCACCTGGTGGGGTCCAAACCACTGTCCATGTAGGTGCCGGTCAGATCAGCCGGGGCAGCGTGGTGGCTGCAGTTGCACAGGATGTGTTGTTTGTGGGGTTAATGTTCCAAGTGGCAAGGGTGTCAGCTGACGTTCATTACTATAAGCTGTCTCAGCTGCTTGGGGTCCCCTGCTCTGTCCAGGGCACAGGAAGTGGGGGGCCCTCTGGGTGCCTGAAAGCAAATGTGTAGGTCCCAAATGCAGGAAGGGGCACTGGAAGGAGCTACCCTGGAGTTTGCTCTGGGCTCCTGCAGGGCCATGCAGGGTCCTTGGAGGTCTGCAGCTAGGGCTGGAGGGAGACTCCTTGTGCCCCAGAGGGGGCTGAAAAGGAGGCTACATCTGACGGCCAGTGCTGCCCGCCAGGTGGCTGCAGGCATCGCACACGTTTTCGCTCATTCTCTCTGCAGCCTTCCAAGAGAAGCCACCTCCAAGGTTACTGTGCCTGTGCCTTTCAGGGAACCTTCTCCCTGTCCCTCTGCTGGAGCCACTTGAAACTACCAGAAAGCAGGCCAGGCCCCTTTAAACTTCATCTAGTGCTAGAGAAAAATAAATGTGCATGGCCCCAGTGTGTCATCTAACACACACTGCAGAGGGCTTGTTTTTCCAAAAAGAAAATTTAATTTAACTGAGTATACACTGTCACACTGTAAACACAGGGGCACCAGCAGGCCGGCCTGCTGAAGCGGATGCCCTTGCAAAGGGCAGCTTTTAGAAGAAGCCAAAAATGGCTGGAATCTTTCCTGATAGCTCTTCAGCAGGCTTTGGGCCCGGGCAGATGTGTTTGTTTTGTCAGAGGGAGTTCCCAAGGCCCCATCTCAAGTTCAGGCTCTGGGCGCTCCCTTCCCATCTCCCCCTGCTCTTGGCCCTTCCCCTCCCAAGAGGTTGCTGGCCCTGGCCACACAGGTGGCCCCTAGTCATTGGAGGTCCCTGGAGGGAGGACAGGGGCCTCCCCCTGGGCCTTTCTTGCAGCTAACTTGTCTTTCTCTGCTCATTTTCCTCACAGGATGGCATGAACTGGGTCTGCAAAAACGTCAGTGCAAAAAAGAAGTAAAATCTAGACAAATGGAGACACGGGAGCTGCGGGAGCCGAACTCGATGCTGGAAAACACTGATCTGCTGCTTTCTGACCAAATGTTTTTCCATCTGTGTACAGCAGCAGCTGTTTGAAGAGAGAGAAACGACACAGTTCCAAAAGAATCCCCATTCCAGCAGTAGATTTAACTGATCTCTGAGGTTCAGTATCATTTTTCAAATAAAGGAATTATATTATTTCCTTGGCATAATTGAAATAGTATTAAATGTCTCAGAGCACATGATTAGAAAATGAGATCCTCTAAACGAGCAAAAGATTACATCGCAGTTCAGACAATTCCAGTGGGCTTTTTCCTTGAGACCCAAAAAAAAAAAGGAAGAGCCGCGTACGCTGAGGCTGTGTATCTCCTGACCTGTCCCTTCGTGGCCTCCGTGGTCCCAAGGCTCCGACAGAGTTTGTGGTGCTCTGGTGATCTTCCCATCACCCAGAGCCAGGGCTCAGTCTGCGCAGGGGGAGCCGAGGGGGCAGCGCATGGTTAGACCACCTTGTCATGCAGGTACCGCCCCTCCCCGCGCCGCCGGGGGCAGGTTCTTAGGACTTTCCACTGCAATGACATCTGGAATGTAAGGAGAGGTGGGAGGTTTAATTCCAGAAAAATTACAAGGTCCTTAAAAAGCCCGCACACAGAGGGCTTAGGCTGGCGTAAACAGGCTCTCTCCAGTTCAGTGGAGCAGGAAGCAGCCGCCGCTGAGATTAGCTGGCTTCTCCAGGCTTCCTATGAAGGGATTTCTAAAGCTCAAAGAATTCTGTGTCTAAATGATCACAATAGGCCACTGCTATCAGATTTTAAAAATAAATGCAGCTTTACCATGAACTGGCTCCACTGAGATAGGCCACAGATCGATCTTGAGAAGAGATCAATTTTTACAGTGCTGGCGAGGAGGAGGTGTGGGAAGCTGCCGGCCGGCCAAGAGGATTTGCTGCCGGGAAGAGCAGCGATGATTGCGGGAGGAGCCCAGGGGAGCAGGGCCCCCCCCTCCCGCCTGCCGGTCCCCCTGCGTGTCCAGCAAGATGTGTCCTGGTGATTGATTGGAGAGGAATGGCAGAGCTCGTTTCCCTGAGCTTCCAGAAATCCCCGGCGTCAGCCCTGGGAAAGCAGGCCCGCGCCGGCCAGCTCCTGAATTCAGCTCTGTTCGGGCCGGAGCACAGGGCTTTTCAGAAAATGAATGAGAGACTGTCCGGAGCCTGGCGGGTCCCAGGAGGCCAGCTGCCTCCCCGCCCCAGGAGTGGGCCCTTCTGAACTATTGAGGTGTGGGAGGAACAGAAGGGTGTCCTCAGGACCCTGCTTTTTTCTGAGGAGACTGAGGAAAGGCAGAAGCCGGGCCAGTTTCAAAGGCAGTCTGGGGTGAAAGCCATGAACAGGGCCAGCCAGGAAAAGAAGCCCTGGGGTGCTCTGGACAGGCCTGTAAAGGTGAGGTTTTTCCACCACCAACTCCTCTGGCCCCCAAGCTCTTGTCCTGCTGTTGGCAAAACAGCTGTGATGAAACCGAAACACCCCTTCCACCGCCCAGCCTGCAAACAGGGCTCCCGCCCTTGAAAATTGTTTTTCTTCCACATAGTGCACCAGGTACGTTTTCTGAAGGGTGGAACGCCTGCTTGGAGGTCTGCAGTTTGGGAACACTGAAGCAGGGAACTGGGGCTTTGGCAGTGGACAGTCTGTAAAATATTTTTAGTCTCTCAACACCAACTTTGAGAACTGCTCTAAATTGCTCTCCGGAGCAGGAGCCCTCTGGAAATGCTCACTTTTGCTTTTCAGCCAGAGACACAGGGTCATTGTGGATGTCACATGTTCCCTGTGAGCCCTGCTGAACCCTCCAGGGTTGCGGGTAGATGAGAGAGGCCTGGAAAATGCAGAGCTGAAGAGTTCTCATTCCCAACAAGAAATGCTCCAAAGTCGCCTTTCCTGCCTGTGCCACCCCCACCCTCCAGGCCCCGACTGGAGGACATAACCTGAAACCACACCCTCAGAGCCCTCTACCGGGCCGGCTCCAGGTACCACCCACCGGTGCAGAGAGCTAGGGGAAAGGGTCGCCCCTCCTCCCCTCCAGTGCTTTGGGCTGCTTTGGGCTGGCTTCCCTGGGCCCCGGCAGCACACCCTTTCCCCTTACTTTCCCCTTGGTTACTATGGAAACGAGGGTGTCGTGGATGTGGGCTGTGCCGGGAACATGTCGGTACATAGCTGATCCTGCCAGCGGTTAGCACAGTGCCAGTGCCAGCGTTAGAGGCGTCCGCAGCCCCAGGAACCCTGGACCCCGAGCCCTACCCGTCCTCCCTCCTTGGGCTTCGCTTCCTGCTGGCCTGCTTTTTCAGGAATGTTTTCATTCCCTTCTAGACCAAAGTGGTAGCTATTTTTATACCATTCTGTGCCCCACCCTCCCTGGTGGCCACTCCTGATCCAGCATGGCCCTGAGGGTGACACCACATCCCCCTCACCAGGACTCCCCATCACAGCGAGCTTTGATTTCTCTCTCCTTCCCTTTTATTTTTAGCTCTGCACTCTGTGTGTTTTCAGGGTTCGGTCTGATCCAGCGAGAGGTTCTTTTTTTATAGTCCCCTTTGAAACTGATAATCAAAGAAGGCACGTGGTGTTTGGTCATGCGGAAAGCTCAATGTATAATTTAGACGTCTGTCAAGAGTGTGACAAATAAAGTGTAGCTCGCACGAAGGCCTCCTGGGTGCGCTCTGTTCTTTGCAGAAACTGTGAGGGGCCAAGGCGCTTCTCAGGACCACGCGGATGCTGATGACACCACCAGCGGCAGCGGGGCCACCAGCCTTTCTTAGGCTCCTCAGCTTGTGTCTCTTCACAGCTGAGGAGACAGGCATTTGCCTCAGTGAACCAATTTGCCAAGATTGCCAAGCCGTAATGGCGGGTGGAGCTAGAAGCCTGGCTCAGCTGCCACCTCTGGAGCACAAGAACTGAATGGGCACAGTGGCGCATACCTGCAATCCCAGCACTCTGGAGGCTGAGGCAGGAGAATCGCCAGTAGTTCAAGGTTAGCCTGAGCTACATAGTGAGCTCCAAGCTGGTGCGAACTAACAGTGACACCTTGTCTCAAAAACAAAAACAATAAGGAGGGCTGGGGATGGAGCTCCATGGCAGAACATGCCCAGGTTTGATCCTTGGTGGCCACAAAATCCGAAACACAACACTGAATGGCCCGCCTCAGCCTCAGCCCTCAGTCCCGTTCCATACCCCCCCACCCCGCACTGGTTAGCACTGTCCCTTGGGCCACCCATCCCAGCTGTTAGATGTTGTCTGTCCCCACTGCAGGAGCACAGCCTTAGATTTTGTGGCATCCTTTGTGCAATGTCAGCCTTGAAAGACAGAAGAAAGGAAGGAGACCTCCCCGGGAAGCGGAAGCCAGGGCTCCACAGTACGGGCCAGGCCTTCCTGTGAGGGAGCTCAGCGGAGCCCTAGGCTCCTGACAGGCAGCAGGGCTGGCAGGGCCAGAGGGAGTGACCACACTCCAGCGGCTTACAGAGACCACAGCCTGGCCCCAGAGGGCCCTGCACTTACAGGACACGCTGTGGCAGGAGTGGGGCACCACAGACCGGAGAGAGGGGCCTGCAGGTCCCTGGTCCATCAAGGGACATTCGCTTCACTTCAGTTTCAGGTAAACAATAAGTTTTTTCAAAAAGTGAATAGTTTTTTATTTAATTTTTAAATTCCCCTTGAAATATTTGTGGCATCATTTTTATTTATTCATTTTGGCTTTTTTAGGACAGGGGTCTCACTCTAATTCAGGCTGGCCTTATACTCTGGGACTCACAGTGTAGCCCAGGCTGGTCTGGAACTCGAGGCAGACCCGCCTCAGCCTCCTGAGTGCTGGGATTATAGGTGAGTGCTACCACACCCAGCTGCAACATCATTTTCATGCTCAAGAAAATTCATTGTTTATCTGAAATTCAAGTTTAACTGGCCATCCTGGTTTTTGTTTCAGTGACTCTCACAGCCCTACCCAGGACTCAATAAGGGGATGACACCGTACAGTTAAACATTTATTTTCTGGAGCCAGAGAGACCCAGATTCAGCCCTGCCTCATCCACAGGTCAGCTGTGTGATCACAGCAAAGTGCTCTCTCCAGCCCTGATCACGCTGTGCCTCTTCACCTACAAAATGGGGCGAGAGAGGCAAGAAAAAGAAATAATGTGAATTAAATGCCGGGACTCAGGGCAATGCCTAATACGCAGTAGGACACGCTGCCCCTTAGTTTCTTTATCTATAATAATCATCTCGTGACGTTGTCCAGAGGATCAGAGAAGATTATGTGTGTACGGTGCCGAGTACTCGCTAAATCACCGGGAGCTGCACGGTGACTGGCAAGAATTCCTAAACCCAGGGTCCGCCTCCCGCCCTTCATCTGTGGCTCTGTGACATTCAAAGCAACAAACCGGCCGGGCCGCTAGTCCCCCGCTGGACCTCCAGCAGTTGAGTGCGGGGAGCAGGCTCCAATGAGGCTCCTGGTTGGCTCCAGGCAAAAACACAGCACAGGCTGCATTTTTAGGGACCCCGCCCCCCCACTCCCTAAACGGCAATCTGTTCTGTAATTTCCCTTTCCAGCACTGCAGAACACGGCGATGCCGCAGCCACCAGGAGCAGGCGGGAGGACAGAAAGCGCACTCCAGCCCCCCAGCAGGTCTCACGCTGCGGGGACCTGGGACGTGGACAGCCAGCAGCCAGCCCTGTGGTGTCAGTTCAGGAAGAACTGTGCGGTGCCCACTCATGTCAGGAACTTTGCACTTACTGTCTTACTGAGGCCCTGCAAAGGCGTTAGGAACCTTCAGTGTCGCCAGCCACAATTACGAGACCAGGGAAAGCTTCACAGGGTTTGAATCCCTCTGCCAGGATCACCTAGGAAATAGAGGTAGAATTCAAATCCATGTCTGTTGGCTGGGTCCCAAGATATCTCTTTCCTTTTACTTCTTCTAAGGCTCTGCTCTCACAAACACTGAAGGAATTCTCCTGCACAGAAGGACAGGGAGAGGTTTCTTAGCCTGCATAGCCATGTCACAGGGACGAAGTGCCTTTGCTAGAGAAATAAGTATTACTGAAAGAGCGGTCAAGGGCAGGACGGGGGTGCTTTGCGGGGTACCTGAGAACCAAAGAGAAGGCGCAGGGCAAACCACTACCCCTTTAGCAACAGCTGAGCAGATCCCCGTGCCTACCAGATGGCCTTTACTGTCTGTCCCCTGCTCCCAGATGAGGACACTGAGGCTCGCAGAGGTTGAGACACTTGCCAGGAAATCCACAGCTAGGGAGTGGCTTGGCTGGGGTCCTTCTGCTCCCCACTCTATGTCCTTTTTCTCCAGGACAAAGTCCTGACCAAAGAGAGGGTCTGCAAGATCAGTGGGACAATGGGCTCTGGGACACCGGTGAGTGACTCACTCTTTACCACTCGTCCTGCCGGGGTCCAGGGAACCCTTCTGCTGCTGCTTTAGCACCCCCTTCCCCGAAACGAAGGGAGTCAGGGGAGTGTGGAAGCTGCCACAGCTGGGTGCACCCTGGAGGGAGAGGACACCCACAGCAGGGTGCAGGTGCTGCACAGGCCCCTGATCAGCTGCCGCTGTGTTGGGAACAAGCCACACAGGCAGCAGCCCAGCCTGGGCCTGCAGTGCTTCCCCATAGCCGGTCCCCAGCCACGCGCATACCTGCTCTTGGGGGCCGGAGCCCAGCAGCCCCTTCCTGGCCTCCTCTGCTGCAGGAGATCAGGGTGGAGCAGGGCAGACTGGTGCACCTCCGGCTGCACGGACCTGCCTAGGGGCATCCTATGCCTGCTGTGGGGCTTTTGAATATGGGTGGAGTTCCCCTGAGCTTCCAGATGACAGGGCCAGTTGTCCTGCTCCGACACCACAGATGGCCTCTGGAAAGACGTGACTGAGAAGCTTTGGTTTGTTGGCAGCAGCCATCCTGGGGCCAGGGGACCCAGCCCAGCACAAGTTTCCCCTGTGTCACCCTGTTCCTATGGTCACTCTGCTCCTATGCTGGGTGGAGAAACAAGATTCAGCCTAGATTCACCTTGACTCACTCCACTGGAGATCTTTTTTCTTTTCTTTTCTTTTCTTTTCTTTTCTTTTCTTTTCTTTTCTTTTCTTTTCTTTTTCTTTTTAGTACTGGGGATCAAACTAATGAGCTCATGCTTGCCAAGCAGGCACTTGTGCCACTGGGCTAAATCCCTAGTGGGGAGTCAGAGGAGTGGCACAGGGAGGAAGGGGCACCCAGAGTTGGTTTGCTAGTGCAGCGCCCCCAGGCCAGGAATGGGCACAGCACTGTACCCTACCTGCCCACTGCACTGACCTAAGACCATGGGCCCTGAAGAACAGGAAGCAGCAGCGGCCACAGGCACTATCCATACCCACGGGCAGGGGCAGATCGACCGTCCCACTCACCCCACCTGCAGCTGCTGCCAGCCCCTGTGTCAGGAGAGCGTGTACACCTGAGGGCCAGGCTGCTCTGAGCCTGACACTCTCCCCACACTCCCGCCCGCCCCCACGCCACACCCACAACCTTCACTTGACCCATTTTGGAGGCAGAAGTTCCAGAGAGAGTGCCCACATCATTTCCCCAGTCGGTGCTTTTGTTTTCTCTGAAGTCTCTTGATTGCAGACGCACAATGGCATCTCTCGATGCTCCAGCTTTCTCAGCAGCCCTGGTTCTGCGCTGCCTCCCCCTGAGCCGAGCTAGGGTTTCTGCTGACTTGCAGGGAAGGAGAAGGCCTGGCCCTGGCTTCCAGGGGTGGGTGTCTCAGCCCCAGACCTTCCTGTGTCTCTTTGCTCCTGCTCACAGGGCTCCCCTCCCCTCCCCTCCCTTTGACCTCTCCTCCCTCGCAGAGCCCCGGGTGCTAAATGGCAGCTCCTGAGCTCAGAGAGCCTCAGAGCCTTTGCTGCTGGAGCAGGCTCAAGCCAGTTGGCTGGCATTTAAGGCTTTGGGACCCTCTTGCCTCAGCCTCCCAGACTGTGGTGGGAGTGAAGGCATACACCACATCCTAGAGTCAACCTGTCCTGGCTCTGTCCCCTCACTGTCTCCTTGACCTCGTCACCCACTGCTCTGTCCCCACTTCTTCCAGCCATACTGGCCCGTGAGCTTCCCGAAATGAGTCCTCTGCTGGGGCCTTGGACCCTGTTGCCTCTGCCTGAAATGTTTCTGCTGGAGCAGGTTAGGGCTCCTGAGACCAGCTGTATGTCCGCCCCACTTGATGCCTGCCTGGTGTGTAACTCGTGGTTTATGCTTCAGGCTGCAAGCCCCACAGCTTTCACTTCAGCGAGGCCATAAGCAGCTTCTGGGGCCTGAGCGCTGGAATGTGGCACCTCAAGAGGTCGTCTCTGCTCCTTAGTGCCGGCTGGACAGCGGTGGTGGAGGCGGCGAAGAGGTGGATTTGCACCACACAGAAGCAGTAAGTCCAGGGCCCCGGGGGTGGGGGGCTCCCGAGCTTCTGGAGGACTGACTCGAAGGGTTTGGTGTGGCTGGTGAGTTCCTGTTGGCCCCGAGGCATCTTCTGCCTCTGCCTGTCTGTTCCTTGCAGGGCAGCAGGCGCACACACTGGCGGGCAGTAGCTGGTAACAGCATCCAGCTTGCAGCCAGGAGGCCAGCACTTCCACAAGTCAAGTGACCACCATGCTTTTCCAGGTTGACCGGAAGTCTGCACAGTCCTTACACTCAGTTCTCAGATTCTACTTGTAGCTTGCAATGTTGAGAGATTTTCTGTTACTGTTAACATCCCCTTCATATGAGCTGTTTACCGTCACCCCTAACCATCCCCCCACGCCTTCTGCTGCAATGTAAATGATGAAAAATAGCCTATGGCCCAGAGCAAGCAGAAAGACCCAATTACTAGAGATCTAGTGCAAGCAGAAGCCATAAACATCCCAGTTTGCAGCAGTTGGGAGAAATTAACCACATAGCAATGAGAGAACCGGTCTCCTGTGGACACACTCAAAAATCTCCAGCTCTGGGTTGGGGATTTAGCTCAGTGGCTTAAGCACCTGCCTAGCAAGCGCAGTGTCATGAGTTCAATTCCTGGTACCAAAAAAAAAAAAAAAAAAAAAAAATCTCCAGCTCAGAACTCAGGAAGTCCATTTCAGGTCCAGAAATCATTAAGGGCAGGGAAGCAGGTGAGTGATTCCCCCACAGTGTGGAGGACATGGCTGCGACCTGAGCTCTGGCCACCACATCTTTGTTTTCTTTTATTCTTGTTTGTTTGATTGGTCTGTTGGTTTTTTTCAGACAGGATCTACACACTGTCCTTGAACTCACAGCGATCCTCCTGCCTCAGCCTCCTGAGTGCTGAGACTGTAGGTGTGCGCCACCATGCCTGGCTCCAGATTTCTACTTGTTCTTAGAAAGGACTTCCGATGTGGAAGGGATGTCTTGGAATTGTAAACTGGCTGTCACTGGGCAAGGTCCCGCATGGAGAGGAGAAAGTTTGAAGGCAGAGTGCTAGGGAAAGGACATGGAAGGGAAACAGTGATGTTCTTGAGGGAGCGCCTTCCTCTTCTACCACCCTTGCCCCAGGCCTCTGCCCCTCACCCCAGCTAGCGCAGAAGGTTTGGAATCTTGTTCCTGAAGGATTGAAGCCGCAGGTCCCGGGCCAGCATTTCTGCACAGGGTGGCAGGGGCCCAGGACTCTTTGTCCAGAAGCAGGTCCAGGGCCCCAGTTCTGGAGACCACTGCTTCCAAAGCTCTTTCAAGGAAGACAGCTCCAAAACTACACAGGGGAGGTGCTGTGGATTTACCTCAGTGGTGCGTACAAGCGCCTGCCTGGCAAGTATGAGGTCATGAGTTCGATCCCTGGTACAAAAAAAACAAACAAAAACCCACAACAGAGGAAACTCACACCCTAAAACTGAGCAGGAGTCGTGGTTCCCCCGCCCCAAGGCTCCCTTAATGTCACCCCCACTTCATTCCCTGGCAGAAGCCCCGGGGGTCTGGATCTCCCCCTCGCCCCTCCTCCCCCAGTGAGAACACCCGGTGCAAAGCGGGGGTGGGGTTGGGCTGGCCCCGTGGCCACCGCTCCGGAAGAAGGTGGCGGTGTCCGAGGTGGGATGTGACGACGACAGGTCTGACCGGGTGGCTGGGGAGAGCGCGCAGGGAGGCCAGAAGGGAGGTCAGTAGGCGGCCGCGCAGCCTTCCGCCCCGCCCCTTCCCCTCCGCCCCGGCGCCTCCCCTCCGCCCCGGCACCTCCCCTCCGCCCCGGCACCTCCCCTCCGCCCCGCCCCCTTCCCCTCCGCCCCGCCCCGCCCACAGCTGCTCTCCAGCTGCCGCAGGCCCCGGGACAGCTGGGAGCGGCCGCGACATGAAAGGCGGCCTGGCCTCCTCCTGCTCCGCACATCTGGGCCCAGGAGCCGCCGCCCCGTCCGGGGGTGGGGAGACACGGTGGGCACCTGGCCCTACTCGGAAAGCAGAGGCCAGGGGCCTGGGGGCCGGACTTTCTGGTGGGGGTGGGCTGTGAGCCTTCCAAGCCTTCGTGTCCTGGGACAGCCCCTGCTTTCTGGGTTCCGTCTGCCCCTGACTCTTGGGGAGGCGGTGTGACAGCTGCTTCAACAAAGCCAGGAACAGCTGGGTAGCCGGGGACAGCTGGATGGGGTTAGCATCTCCCTGCTTTCCTGGCCGCGCCAACCGGTTGTGTCGCTACAGCTGCGGCTGAGTGTCACTGCGAGGGTGGCTTTAGGGCTGGCGGTGGTGGGACTCGAGCCCCCTCCCCACGGCCCCTCCTCTCCGGCTGAACGTGGTGGATGCGGCTGAAAAGCGGACCCCTCCCATCAGCCAAAGCGAAACTAGGCCAAGTGGGTGAGAAACTGGGCAGCTTCCTGCCTTGGCTCCCAGCTGTTGGCGTGGTTAATGTCCCAGGGCTCGTGACAAGCTGGAGGACAGTGAGACAGGGCAGGTGTGCGTGAAGCTTGTTCTGTCCACCAGCACCTGCCCCCTACCCTGTCCCCTCCCATCTCAGGCTGCATGGGCCACCTCGCTGCCACCTGCCCCTCCCTTTACCCCCGAACAGGTGCAGGGCGAGGATAGGAGGCAGCCATCTCCCTCCTGCTCCTGGCTCCGCTCCCGGCCTGACTGGGAAGGGGAGCCACGAAGCAGAGCCCCACTGCAGGACAGGTGGACATGGCATCAGGAGGCTTTGTGCCCCATGTGCCCCAAGCTGGCGCAATGCCTGAAGGCCCCTTTTATTTTCCTGAGGGGTGGCCAGCACTGAGCCTTAGACAACTGGTGGGGACTCTAATCAGTCCCCCCAGACAAAATGAAAGAGGCACCCACCTGACAAGATCTACACAAAACATCAGGTAGGGCTTTCGCACACCTGGGAGGCTGAGGCAGAGGGATTGTAAATTGAATCTTGTCTGAATAATTTAGCAAGACCCTCTCAAAATTATAAGGGAGGGGCAACCCGCTCGGGACCCCCCTTCTGTCTCCAGACAGAAGCTTTCTTTCTCAATATATTCTACTCTTCAAAAAAAAAAAAAAATTAAAAAGGAGTGGTGGGAAGATTTAGCTCAGTGGTACAGCACCTGCCTGGCAAGCAGGAGAGGTCCTGAGTGTGACTCCTGGTACCCTGCCCCACAAAGAAGCGGGGAGGGACAGGGCTGTAGCTCAGTGGGGCAGGTCCTGCCTGGGTTCAATCCCAAATGCTGCCAAAAACAACAAAAAAGCCCCCAAAGCTAGGCGTGGTGTTGCCTGCTGCAAGCCCAGCACTCAGAAGGTTAAGGCAGGAAGATCCTTGGGAGTCTGAGACCAGCCTGGACTACAAAGTGAGTTCAAAGCCAGCCCAAAGTGTATAGCAGGACCCTGTCTCAGACAAGAAAGGGGCTGAGGACATAGCTCAGTGGCATAAGTGCCTGCCTGGCAAGCATGAGGTCATGAGTTCAAACCTTGGCATTTAAAAAAAAGGGAAAAAGATGAAAACCCAAAAATCTCATAAACCTCATCATGCTAACTGAAGCGCAAGCCCTCTGCAGAACACCAGGGACCAGCCCCTCACATCAGGGCTTTGCTTCTTGAATTCCTGCATTGGAAACCTCCAGGGGTTAGGAATGCAGATTCCTGGGGTGTTTCCCACTGAAGCTAAGCAGGAACCAGGAGTCTTGTTGCCAGAGTGGGTAGGAGTAGGTGCCTCATCTGCACCATCTGTACCTCTCCCAGAAGCATGGAGGTCAGGGCTTCTCTGTCCTGCCTCTAAGCCTGCAGCCCTGTAGGGCTTGGCACATAGTATGTGTTCAATAAATATTTGTGGGCTGAAGGAGGTAAACTTTGCAAAACTCACAGATCTCATCTACCCTAGCTAGCAGTACACTGGCAGAGCCTCAGAGGTGCAGCATGGGCTCAGGAGACCATAAGCAAATATTTATCAAATGAAGCCAAAGTCATGAGCAGAGATAGAACCTGAGGAACTGACATTCACAGGCTGGAAATCCTCTAGCCCCAGAAGGACAAAATGGAGGGGAGTGGGGGGCTCCTGTCCCCATGGCCGGGCTAGGAGGCAAGGCAGGGAGCAGGCTGCACCATCACATTTATTAGAAGGCTGGATTTCAGTGTGTGCTCTAGACATTACAGAATAAATACCTGTGCCCTGAGGACAGCAAGTCCACGACACATCCAAAGTGCTCGCTACAGGACAGGGCCGCAAGGTCCAGGCGGGGAACCAACTCAGGCAGCCCCTCCTCCTTCACTGACCTCCACAAGGGCTGTGCTATCATTTTTATTATTTATTTCTCTTTATTATTATTAATATTATTATTTGCTTTTGCTGTGGTCACTATCATTGGCAAAGTCCCTTTTCCCCTTTCCCGGGCCCAAGGCTGTCTACAGATTCCTCTGCTTGAGAAGCGGCCTTTGACCTCCGTCTGGGAAGATGACAAGGAAAAAGAAGGAGAAATCATTCTTGGCTTTAAAAAAATTAAAAAAACAAAAAACTCCCACAATCTCTAGGTCATTCCTTTCTCAATTAGTGATCAAATTGCCCAAAAGAAAAACAGGAAGGAAGAGAAGCAGGCTAGTGGGCGGGGGCCGTCCTCGGGGCAGGTGCCCAAGGCTTCTGGACAAAATGAGGCTCCTTCCAGCCCCAGGGCAAGGAGGGGGAAGGCATGGAAGAAAAAGGGGAGACAGCGCAGTGAGACACTTTCCCAAATCTAGGGCCACCTGTGGCCCCAGCCTAGACCAGCTCCCACTGTCACCTGTGTCCAGAAGATTTGTTAAAAAAAAAAAAAAAGTAAAAAACAAAGGCCCAAACAAAATCCAGAAGGAAAAGCTGGGGGAGTGGAGTGAGGGAGGAAGGGAGGAGGTGGAAAAGCGGGCCTCTGGATGCATCGTTCCCAAGCCACCGGGGCAGGGGAGAGCCCCAGTGTCCGCCGCCCATGGCGTGGCGTTAGCTTGTCACGTAGTGTTTGGTGGACGGCTGCCCATACACCCTGTAGAAATCCTGGTGGCCGGGCTGCTGGGAAGCGTCGAGCCAGTCTCTGACGGCCAGGCCGGGAAGGGACTGGGGCACGGAGGGCGCAGGTGGCAGCGGGTGAGAGTACTCTTGCGAGGGCACCGTCCAGGGGAAGTGGCCAGAGCGGGGATAGGGCTGGTGGCCACCATGGTTGGCCACGGAAGAACAGTAACAGTTGTCCACGGAACAGACGAGAATCTTGCGGCCACTGTACTGAGGGAGCATGGGCTGCTGGGCGGCAGAGCCATTGGGGTACTGTGATGGGGGGAACACGGGGGTCGAGTGTACTGGCTGGGCACCGCCTGGCAGGGCCACCAAGTGCTGCGCAGAGCTGCAGGGCCCCAGGGGCTGCCCGGACTGGCCCTCACCGCTGGTTGTGCCCGCTGCCCCGTACTGGCTGCCTACAGGGCCTGAAGACGTCTCGAGAAAACTGGCCTCGGGGAAGGCTGTCGAGTGCTTGCGCTTCTCGGCCCCAGAGCTGCTCACACCACAGGGGTACAGGGGGACACTCTGCAGGAAAGGCACCGGTGTGCTGAAGGGGCCTGTGAGCAGGGCAAGGGGAGAGTCACCAAAGCGCCTGGCCCAAGCAGCCAGGCCTCCCTGCCGGGGGACCTCCCACACCTAGAGAACCCAGTGTGTGACACGCCGTCCCCTCCTCCACCAGGAGCTGGAGACCATGAGTCCCATCTTCCGGATGCAGGGCTGGAAGAGGCCACACTGGCCCTGGTAGGCAGGCAGAGCTCTTGCTCCTGGGGGGGCCCCGCCCTCACCTTCCAGCATCTTACGCAGCTGCTTCTCCTTCTTGGCTACCTCGTTCAGGAAGAGCTTGGAATTCAGATGGCCGATCTTGGGGGGAGAGAGGCTGCTGCCTGTGCAGGTCTGGGTCCTGGGGGCAGTGGACGGGGTGGCTGCCGTGAGGAGGTGTCACCAGTGAGCCTGCCCACCGCCCCTGCGGGCCTGGCCTCCGACCACCCGTGAGTGTGCGTGCGTGCGTGCGTACCGAGGGCAGGGCATCTGCTCACCTGTCCATCAGAATCTTCACGGACTTGGTGTTCTGTAGGGAGAGGAAAGGGTCACTTGGTGGGAAAGGGACGACAGAAGCTACCCACCCTCCATGTCCCCAGGCACAGTGACACCTGCTAAGGGAGAGTGCAGGGCCACCAGTTTTGGAAGCCACAACAGCCATTTTGTGGGCACTTGGCAGCCAAGTACTTCACACTCACACCTGTTACTTCAGCCTCGCAGCTCCGCAGAAGCTGGGGTCTGTAGGCCCCCTTCCTCTTATCTGCAGGGGCCAGATTTATTTTGAAACTTGAAATGTTTTAGGTTTCGGAAGGGAAACGTGGTGCCTAGGCCATGCATTACACATCACCCCAGCAGGGCACTGCGACGGAATCCAGTGACACTTCTGCAGCAAAAGGTTCGAACTTTCATACCCACGAGACACAGAAAGACCACACCCCAGCTGCCATCAGTGCTGGTCAGCTTTTGCTGTTAAATTGGTTTCTGTGGCTTTCCAGACATTTTAAAGTCTTGACTAACAGATGAAGGACCTGTATTATCAGCCCCGTTTTACAGGTGGGGGATCAGGTGCAGGGAGGGGTGGGCACACCAGGAGAGGCTGGCGGAGCCCTCTGGGAACAGCCGGGGGCCCCAGCACCTTCATGAAGCTGACGTCCTCCGTCTTGTCGAACAGCAGCTGCAAGGAGCCGAGCAGCTTCTTGGCCTCCTGCATGCGCTCGCCGAGCTGCAGTGCTTGTGCCGCATTCTCGCTGCAGAACTTGGCCTGTGCCTTGTCCAGCACCTCCACCGTCTGCCGCAGGTCTTCATCCAGCAGCTGGTGCAGCTTCTCGTACTGCAGCCGCACCTCCTCCTTCAGCTGGCTCACCTTCTCCTGCGGGGGGCAGCGCCCAGGGCAGGCAGGGAGTGAGCAGGCGAGCACGGCTCCGGCCTGGGTTCTGCTGGACCCTGTACTGTAGGGCTCCTCTTCTAGGTCCCGAGTGACAACCAGCCATCCTACAGGCCATCCTATGGAGCTGGCCAGAGGCCCACACACCCTCCCCCACCTGGGGCCCAACCCGCTCTACCTCTACCAGGCGCTTGTCAGACTCGAGCTTGTAGAGCTGGTCCTCGATGTCCTGCTCTCGTTCCTCCAGCCGGTCCTGCTGCTTCATGAGCATCTTCTGCAGGGAGCGGGTGCAGGGCTGTCAGGGTGCCGGCCACACTAACCCTTACCAGCAGGGGCTGGACATCCCCCCCCCACGACTGGCTCATCGGAGAGGCTGCCCCTCTGGCCCTGTTCAATCTCGGGGCCTCCTGAGAGGTGTCGGCCGGACCTGTTCCCAGCATATTCACAGCCTGAGCTGAGGGCAGGTGTGGGCAGGCCTCGATTCCAAGGCCTTTTCCTAGACAGACTTATCTAACCATCTCAGCAACACAGTGCAGTTAAGTTCTAGCATTTCACAGAAGAGGAAACTGAGGCCCAGAGAGGTTAAGCAATTGGTATAAAGTTACACAGCCAATAAATGGCCCAAAGCCAGGTGATCTGGCAGCAGGCCCTGTCCTAGCCTTGCCAGGACCCTCAGAGGGGAGGCCCTGAGAGCAGGTCTGATCATCTTCCCACAGGCTCTTGCACTTAGTTCAAAGACATGGGAAGGTTGATATGCCCTGCAGTCCTCCCGAGCTGCTCTCCTGGACAGAGTCAGGTCCAGCGAACCTCAGCTCTCAATCTCCTGCCCCACAGCCCCATCCCCTGCCCACTGCCCTCACCTGCACACCTCTTCACATAGGGCCTCTTCCTGGCTCAAGCACCCCCAGAGCTCCCTGTGGGTCTCTCCAAGGCTCCTTGACACCCGACTTTTGGGCTGACACACTGCCCCAGCACACAAACATTTCAACTCCCAGCTCTGTGGATGCCCTCTTCTCTCCTCTCCAAGGCCCACCCCCGGGAAATTCTCTGTGATCCCTGTTTGCAGTCTGCACTGGCTCTGCCTGTCTTGGCCATGAGGTGGGCTGTGTCCTTCTGCCCCCTGCTTGCCCACCTTGCTGACCCGCTGCCTGTCTGCCTGTCAGCTAGGCCTGCAGAGCTAGGATCACACTGAGCAGACCCACAGCCACTGCAAGAGGGGAGGTTTACAGAGCAGGCCTGGAACCTGCCCTGCTCACTCTGCCTCAGCAAAGAGGGGCTCTTCTGCTCCCCTGGGGGCCTCCAAGTGACACCTGAGATTGACCTATGATCTGCTCCCAGCCTCAGCCAGCTGGCTTCCCAAAGCCAAGCTGCCAACAGTCTCTGCCTTATGCTCCAAACCCATTTTACATATAGAGACAGTAAGGCCAGCAAGACTTCAGCCAGAGCCTGCTTTGTGCAAGCATCTGCTCTAGAAACAAGGCCCCAAGATTCTGAAGCAGCAGGGCAGGGCAGGGCACTTGTTCTAAGCTAGAGAAACCATGGCCTCATCCCCAGTCAGCTCTGCCTTTCAGTGACCAGCACAGGACCACTGGGAAGGACCCAGGACACTGCTTCCTGCCCTACCCCCATACCATAATACCACTCAAACTTTCTTTCTTTTTTTTTTCAAGACAGTCTTACTATATAGCATAGATTGGCCTCAAACTCAGCAATCTTCCTGCCTCAGCCTCCTGAGTGCTGAGATTATAGGCGCGCACCACTACAAACACCTGGCTGTCCTTAAATACTTGGCTGCTTATTGTCCCACACCCACACATGTTTGGGAGGACAAGGACTCAGGGGACACCTCAGAGTCCAGGGCGCTCCTGCTGCCCCAGCACCCAGGTCCCCATTCACCCCACACCTGGCACCAAAGTCTCCCTTCCCAAATACTTCTCAGCAACACACCATTAGTACAGACCAGGAGCCACAGCCGAGTCCCAGGTGAGAGGCAGCACAGCAGCTCCCAGGTTCCCAGACCCCCAGGGTCAGAGGCAGGGTGCACCTCAGCCCCTTCTTTCTTCCAAGCATTGCTGGGCCTCCCTGGGCAGCCAGAGCTTCTACTCTGGGAGCCCTAGGTGTCTTCTTAGCCTCAGGGTCCTGGGACCCTGAGGGGGCAGCAAAGATGAGCGGCCCCCTCCCTAGCAGGCAGCCAGGCCTTATCCCCCGCTCTGCTGTGGGGACTGGAAAGAGCCCAGGAAGCAAAGCTGCTCAGAGGTGGCTGCTGGCAGGAGGGCTGGGGGTGCCACACTGGCCAGGCCCACTGTCCTCCCAGGCCAGGTGAGCATAATCCCGCTATGGCCTGCCTGGGGGAGGGGAAGGTGCTGCTACCTCCAGCAGCTGGGAAAGGGAGGCATCATGCCAGAGAGCCTCCAGGAAACAGAAGCAAGACCTATACCCAGCATCCCCCTTTCCAAACAATTCCCACCTGCCTCCCCAGGAAATGCTATTTCCCACCCAGGAAGCCACCCCCAGCAGAGGTGGGATGTATTTCCCAGCCCTCCACTCTGATCCAGGCCTGGAGGGGCAGGGCTGCAGGAACCATGGGGCAGCTTCCTTGCTGCAGCCCTATCCCTGCCCCTCAGGGCCTCAGGCCTCTCTGGGGTCTGCTCCTGGGCCTGTGACCCAAAAGCATCCCCTCCCAATCCACTTGGGGCCTTGGGCCCCAGCCCCGGAGCAGCTCCCTTCAGGCCCTTCCAGCCTGCAGGGGGCAGTCCTAAGCCCCTCCATTGCCGCCCCGGCAAAGCTCAGTTCTCTGAGGAGCCTGCTGCAGGCAGGCCCTGATGGCATTTTTGCTGCCAGACTGGCCGGGGTGGGCAGGTGAGGCATGGGGACTCTGGGCTGTATAAGTTAATAAATAATAAAACTCGCAAGTCAACCTTGCAGAGAGGCAAGGCCAGAAGAGATGGGGCTCAAGGCTGAGGTGGAAACCCCCGGGAGGGGCTGGGCTGCTGGCCTCTCTACCAGCTCTAGCCCTGGCCCCAGGCCTATGTGGAGCGGCCCCAGCTAACCTCCCTTGGACTGCCACCCCCATGCCTGGTCTTAGGAGTTCAGGGCCCTCCCCTTCTCTCCCTGCCCTCACTCCCTTTTGGCTGCCTTGGGGTACCACGCAAACCCTGGTGGGGGAATCAGCAGGAGAAGTGGTGACAGGGCAGGAGGTAGGACTCGGCAGAGCAGCGCCCACCCCCACCACCCCACCGCGCTGCAGAGAGGAATTAGCTTTTGCCAGGAAGAGAGCAGCACTCTGGGGCAGCAGAACAAAGAGGCGGGAGAGAAAGCCCCCCTTTGTCTGGGCTTGAATGCCAGGCCAGCCAAGGAGGAAGGGTTCTCAAGGCTGGGGAATGACCAGCCCAGCTAGCCTAGCTTGGTCCAGGGTAGACAGCCCACCTCGGCACTGCCAGAGCCAGTACCCTAACTGGCCATGGTCCACCCAGGGGGAGCCCCATATCCCCAGCACCCCACCACAAGTGGCAAGAGAAAGCACTTCCCCGCGCTGTTTTAGGACCCGGTACAGAGAGGGCCCTTGCTGTGGCAGCTCATGCCGCTGCCGGCAGCACTGTGGCAAGTTGCATCAGCAGCAGCCAAGCTGTAGCTCAACTTCCCTGTGCAGGTGCCTGGGCTACTGCGGAGCCGGCAGCCTCACACACCCTGCCTCCACAAAGAGGCACAGAGACTTAGTCACAGGAGACACACAGCCCTGCAGACAGAGGCCCTGGGGCTGCGGGAGACAGCCATCAAGGGGCAGCCTCAGGCTCTGCTGTGTCTGCAGGACTGGGTAAAGAGGGCTCTGCCAGGGGAGGCCAGAGTGTGGGTCTTGGTCTCTCTGTCTGTCTGCCTGCCCTTTCTGATGAGTTCAGGTCTACACTGCCACTTCCCACCACACAGGGCAGGGCCCTCAGCTTCACCCTGGACAGAGGGAGGCAGCCAGGGCTCCACCCAGGCAGGGCATTGGCACAGGAGGGGAGAGCAGGGTGTCCTTGCCCCAGGAGGCCAGAGACCCCAAAGTGGCCCAAGCAGTGTGGTCTTGCAGGTGGTGAGCATCTCTCCAAATCTGCACCCGGGAGAATGCCAGGAATGGTATCCTGGCAACACTGCCACCCTGACCTGGGTATCTGGGGGATGGCACAGATGCACATTGAGACAGACTGAGCTCACACTGGCACCCCTCGACCAGACCTTCTCCAGGGCCATCTCCCTGTTACTCAGTTACTCAGAGGAATACCCGAGCTGACGCTGGGGACCAGAAGAGGACTGATCTGACCAGGGCTACCAGGCCTCTGCCTACCTGCATGCCTCAATCCTGCCCCTTGGGGGAAAACATACAAGGGTCTAGGCATGTCCCAGAGAGCAGTTTTAGGGCCCATCAGGGTTCAAGCACTGTGGCTGGCACGCTGGTTTCCCCAGGGCTCAAGGCAGCACCCTAACCTGCAGAGGCGGGTAAAGACCGCCTGCCTCTGCCTTCCAGGCCAATGGCTCCAATGCACAAACTGTAAGGGTGCGATCCCAGGAAGGGGTGCGTGATGTCTGTAGCCAATTGATCCAGCCCATCCACAGCC
The DNA here is from genome assembly GCA_004027455.1 of Hydrochoerus hydrochaeris. Lineage (NCBI taxonomy): Eukaryota > Metazoa > Chordata > Mammalia > Rodentia > Hydrochaeridae > Hydrochoerus > Hydrochoerus hydrochaeris. Next base: position 207,234 of record PVLA01002610.1, on the reverse strand, counting down.
CCTGGGAGGGCAGGGAAGGGAAACTGGTCTAGGTTTTAAGACCTGAGCCTGGTCTGTGCACTACTGCACCCTGGAGAAGTCTACTGCCCTTATCTAGGGCAGCAGCAAAGGCCCTATGACAGACTCCTTCCAGCAAAGGCCAAAGGACCAAGATCAAGGCCCTTCACCCTGCCTGGCCGGGAAAGGACTGGGTTCTCAGCCCTTCAGTTTCCCCAGGTTCCCCCAGACTCACCCTGTCACCCAAAGCAGCCACTTTTGCCTCACATCAATAAGTCAAATTCACTGGAGTGACACTGAGCCATGGAAGGGGTCCCACCCCCAGTGCCCTGGGGCATCAGAGAGGAAGGAGTCAAGAGCCTGAAAGACGGCAAGACTCAGGCACAGATGCTGAACACTCAGAACTGCGTATCTGGCCCTGATGCAACCCACAAATTCTGAGCCCACTCATACCATGCACAAGTGCGTGCACACACACACACACACACACATAGGTGCGCGTGCATGTGATGAAGTTGCTGACAAACTTTGGCAGATGTTTCCATCTGGACCTGCAGGTGAGATCGGGGTCTGTGGACCCAAACCCCAGGGTAATCTCCTCAGGCAAGTGCCACCCCCTCCCCAAGCTACAGGCCTGAGACAGGGCACTCACTGGATGGCAACTGGAGACACACCTGCGGACTCCCTCTACCTCCGAGGCCCAAGTCGGGTTTGGCTCCCTTTTCACCTCCCGGTTACTACAGACAGACACCCCCAGCTCGCAGCCCTGGCTACGCGCTCCCACCCTGCCCTCCCTGGTCCTTCCAGCCACGCACCCTCCCCTCCCCGCCGCCTCATTCCCCATTGCCAATCCTGGCCGGCGCTGGCCAGCCGGCCTTCCTCCCAGCCTCCTCGCCGCCCGGCTCTGCTATCTCTCTTCATAGCAGCAGCTTCCCAGCCCCGGGGAGAGGCTCCTCTCTCCACCCCCCACACTTCCGCTAAGAAACCAGAGGCCTATCCTGGCACAAAACCCCAGAGCTGGCCCATCGGATGGCAAACTAATTATACAGCAAATTTTATTTGTTAGCCCTGCCCACAGCCTGTGGTGGCCCTCCAGCCTTTTGTTGGTTGTGGAAGACTGTTTAATTGCTAAACAGTGACTCACTCTTGGCTGGTCCCCCCAGGAAACAGCCCCTATCTCCATGGTGCCCTGTGCAGAGCTTCCTCATACTCAGGCTTCCCACTGGCTTCTACCGGCCTCCAGGGTCCCCCACCCATAAACACTCGGTCCCTCCTAACCCAACCCTGGCCCCAAGTCACACCCAGGCCCTAAACTGGGGCTTCAGAGATGGCTCACTGACTTGGTTTTAGGCCTAACCCTTCCTTCTGGTGTGACTCAACCTGAGAGCCAGGGGACTGGGGAGGGACCTAGGAAGAGCCCTCCACCAAAAGGGAAGGGTCAGGAGGCTGAGGCAGGAGGATTACAAGTTGAAGGGCAGTCTGGGTTACACAGTGAGCTACACAGCAAGGCCTTGTCTCAAAAAAAAGAAGAAAAAAAAAAAAAAGAAAGAAAGAAAAGAAAAATAAATAAATGGGTGGGGGGTGGCGGAAGTATGGCCTCACCCAGCTCCAAGCCAGGACCTGGGGCCTGAGGGGGAAGGCGGTTTTGACGTTGGCTGCGCTGCAGGGTGTATACAAAGGGAGGGGGTGCGGTTCCAGCGTCACCCGGGCGGCCGGCTGCCCAGGGGAGCCAGCTGCCTGGAACCGGACTGCAAGACAGCTCCACCTTAAACCCACAGGCCTGTTCCTCCCTCCTCCTCCTCCTCCTCCACCTCCCCTCCCCAAACGTGGGAGGGCTGCACCGCCGGCGGCCGGGCTGGGAGCGGGGACTCGGGGTGAGGAGGACACATACTTCAAGGTTTGTTCACTAGCACACAGGAGTGGGCTCCCGGGGCAAATCCGCAAACCGGAGCCCCTGGCTGGCCGGACCTCCACAGACAGCAGAAGCTGGGCTCTGCTAGAAGCTGCCCCTGTCCCCCCAGCGTTTCCAGTCGAGCTTCACGCGAACATGGCTGCTTTTGTTTACTTCCTCATTGGTATGCCAGCACCATGGATCATGTCGGCCACAGCAGCCGCACCAGGCCACTCATTACATAAACAGCAGCTGGGGGAGCGGGACCGGGGTCAGGGCCTCGGCTACTTCCCCCAGGGCTCGCGGAAACGACAGTGGGGGAGGGAGCTGAGAAAGGCAGAAAAGCGACACCCCACTACCTCTGCGGAAGCTCCCAGCCCCACTTCCCTAAAAGACTCCAGGAGCAACCCCGGGGGACAGGGGCCGGAACAGATCCAAAAGCGATCTGGGCCCATTCTTCTTGGGACCTTACCCCAAACTTCCAGAGAGTTAAGGGAGCCTCCAGCCTGACGTCCCGAGGGTCAGCCAGTCGGGATGGGTGTCCCCAGGGTCAGGGTCGGGGTCGGGGTCACGCGGGAGCCTGTGCGCACGAGGTGCGCGTGCGGGGTACTTGCCCGGATCTCGTTCCTCCGGATCTCCACGTCGCAGACCGAGTGTCCCTGATGCGCGCCGCTGTAGTAGCAGCAGTACTGGCACACGGCCACCTGCTCGGCCTCGCAGTGGTAGAGACGGTAGGCGTTGTGCTGCGGGCAGCTCCAGGCCCGCACATCGTCCGCCTCCACCAGGAGGTGCCCGCGGGCGGTGGAGGGCTGCTGCAGGTGCGTCTGCACGTGGGACTGGCAGCAGGGCGCCTCGCAGCGCAGGCAGACCTTCTGCGCGGGCAGCGGGGGCCCGCGGCGGCAGAAGACGCAGTGCAGCGCCGCCGGGGGCTTCTCCACGTGCAGCGCGTTGAACTTCTCCACGATGTTGGTGAGCTTCAGGTTTTTCTCCAGCCCGGGCTTCTGGTTGTAGGCCTGGTTGCACTCCGGGCAGCGCACGAGGCCGCTGTCCTTGGCCCACGCCTCGCCGATGCAGCCCCGGCAGAAGTTGTGCTTGCAGGGCAGCTGCACGGGCTCCACGAAGACGTGCAAGCAGATGGGGCAGATGAGCTCCTCCTCGAAGCAGTTCTTCCAGTTCTCCGCCATGACGAACGCGGACAGGGGCTCGGGCCGGCCTCCCTATGCGCGGGGCCAGACCCCACGGTGGGCCTGCGGAGCCCCGCGCCCCGGCCCGACAACTGCTCTGTCACCGGCGCCCCGCGCGGCTGCCCCGCAGCGGAGGGGGTCCGGGTCTCGGCGCCGCCAGCTGTGCCGCCGCCGCCTCCTCCTCCTCCTCCTCCTCGCGAGCGCCCCGCGGGCGGCGGGGTCCGAGTTCCATATGAGGCCGCCCCCGGCAGCGCAACTAGGGCAGCGGCGGGCCGCGGCCTGCGCTCGGACCCGCGGCTGCCATCAGGACGCGCACCTCTTCCCGCCCGGCCGGCCGGGGCTGGGGCCGCTAGACGCGGGCGCGACAGGCGAGGAGACCCGGCGGTCCCCGGGTGACGGCGCGGGCGTCCCCCGACTGGCCGGCTGCGGGGAGCTGCGCGCTCGCCGGGGCGGTCATTCAGATGAAATTCCAGCCCCCGGCCCGAGACACCAGCCCGCCTCTGCCTTCCTCCTCCTTTCACAAATAGAAACGGAAGGGGGAGGGAGAGTGGAAAAAAAGGCCACTAGGAAGGGAGGGAGAAGCCCCAGGGGCGCCCGGGCCAACCCCGCGCCGCCGCCTCTGCGCCCCCCGGGCCCGCGCGGGGCGCCCCGCCGCCGAGAGACCCCGCGCTCCGTCCGCGGGCTGGGCGGGCGCCGCGGCCCTACCCGGAGCAGGGATTGATCCAAGTGGAGAGGAATTCCTCCCAACTGCTAAGGCTCGGAGGCTCGGCGCCGGCCCGCCCCTCCCCGCGCCCTCCCCCTCGGTCCCCTCCCTTCCCCCACTCTTTTCTTCTCGGCCGCGGCTCCGGCCCTGGAGGCTCCGGGCTGCGGCCGAGACCGGCCTGCGCGAGGCGGCGGCCGACTCAGGACCCAGCCATCTTGGGCGGCCGGCGGCGGTCCGGGGTCCGGGGTCCCTTGCGTGCGCTGAGGGTCCTGCAGCCTTCTCCTTTTCGCTTTTTTCGCTGAGATTTTTTTTTTCCCCCTTTTCCCAAGAGGAGGGCTGGTGGCCTCCAGCAAATTAGGAGAGGGCGAGGGGAGAAAATGCCAAGTCTTGATTTCTCTCCACCTCTGCTCCACCCACCCAGGTCCTTTCCAAAAAATAAAAAAAGATGAGAACTGGACGGAGTCGCAGAGGCGAGCGCCGCGGCTTCGGCGGCGCGTCCGGGGCGGGTCCGCGCGTCCGCCGCAGCTGGGGGGGGGCCGGTAGGGTCTTGGTGGCGCCGCGCCGCGCCGCGCCGCGCTCAGAGCGGCGTCCTCAGATGAGAAAAGGAAGCGCCCTCCCGGCCCAAGCGCGCTGCACGGCGCCTTCAGCCATCTTGCGCGTGTGTTGTGGTTATTTCGGAATAATCTGTTTAATAGAGCAGCTGCGTCTGCGGCCCCCGGCCCCGCATCCTGGGGTCCCCGCCCCCTTTTAATAATGGTCTCGATAATAAAGGTGACCGGCGGGCCGGGCAGCGCGCGGCAGCCTTTCCTGCCACGGCTCGCGCGGCGCAGACTCTGCGCCCCCAGGAAGGGCTGGGGTGCGTGGGCTGGTGGCCGGCCCGGCCCTCGGGGCCAGCAGCAGGGCTCGCTGGACACAATGGGCTCGGGGCAGGGCGGAGGCTGGGGGCAGAGGCTGCGAGGAGCCCGGCTCGGGACTGGGCGCGCGGAGGCGGGGCCGGACCCCCACTTCAAGGCCGGTTCCGCTACTCGGGCAGGGGCGGAGTGACGAGGGGGGGATGGGAGGAGGAAGCGGCCGTCAGCGTCTTTAATCTGCACCCGCGGGCTCCGCCCACCCGGCCCCGGAAAGGACAGGGACAGGGCGGGGCGCGCTGTCCGGAAGTGCCATTCGGCCGGCCGGCGCACGGCCCCTCCCCTTTCCCTGCCGGGAGCAGGGCCGCCGGTGCTATTAGTCCCCAGCGATGCTCCGCCCTGTTAGGGCGGGGCAGTCTCGAGAGCGTCACGTGATGGGCACCAAGTTCAATAGCTTAAACGCCGGGCTGCGGGTTCCGCCCCTCCTGAGAGAGCCTTACTGCCACTTGGTAGCAGGGCCACTTCCTGGGCCTCTCCTCTCTTCAGAGAGGCAAAGGCGGGTTTGTCATCCTGTCTGCTGACCATCCCAGCAATTTCCGTGTCCTCAAGCCTTTCCCTGAACTTTTTTTTTTAATCGGTACTAGAGGTTGAACTCACGACCGCGTGCTTACAAGGCAGGTGCTTATGCGGCTGAGCTAAATCCCCAGCCCATTTTCTGAAATTCTGACATGTAAAACTACCTAGCAAAATAGGGCTGACCTCCCCTATTAATGAGACTGAGTCCATTCATTTATAAATACACAGCATAACAACAGACTTCATGTGCCCGGCATTTTTTTAGACCCTGGGGAAAATCCCTGGAGAACACAAGATCCAACCAGGGCCTTGCAGGCAATTGTTCTGCAGAGCTACATCCCTGACCCACGTTAAGCACATACTAAGGCATACAGCTCAGCAGCACAGCAACCATGTGGTCTTGAGTTCGATCGATCCCTCGTACAAAAAAAAAAATACATATATATATATATATATATATATATATATATATATATATATATGTAAAATTTCTGGGATAAGAGCAGAGGCACACATACAGCCTCGCTGAGAAGATGGTGTGTGAGCAGAGACACAAATGTGCAAAAAGTGCCAGATAGCCTGAAGAGTGCAACTGGCTAAAGGAGGGACATGCCGAAGTGGGCGGAGGGAGACCCGGATGGAGAGCATTTGGACCTGAACTGCTCCTGGGCATCTGTTAGATTTGCTGTACATTTTGGAAGTGGAACCAGTGGGACTTGCTGATGGACTAGATTCACCATAGAGGGGAATCCATGCAATGGTAATAGAGGGCTAGGAATGGAGTCAGGATGTATGTACCATATCCTTCTAAGCTTCAATCATGTATATGTATATATTCTATATGTGTATCCCAAAATATTTTTAATTTTTCGTTTTTTTCCAGGGCCTTACACATGATAGCCAAGCACTCTACCACTAAGCTGTACCCCAATACCCCTTTTTTCTCCATGCTGGGGATTGAACACAGAGCCTTTGCACTGTTACATCCCCAGCTGCTTTGTAATTATTATTATTGTTACTTTTGAGACAAGGTCTCACTCAGTAGTCTTAGCCTAGAACTAATTTGAAGTAACAGTCCTCCAGCTTCAGGCTCCCAAGTGCTAGGAGTCACTTGGGTCCCAGACCTACCTACTTACTTACTTATTGGTGGTACGGGGGGGGGGGTGGAATCCTGGGCCTCTCGCACATGCACTGTACCACTGAGCTATAGTCCCTCGCACACCTATTTTCATTTATTTGTACTGGTATCAAGCTCATGACCTCATGCTTGCCAGGCAGGCACTGTACCACTGAGCTATATCCCTGGCCCTATTTTTTTTTTTTTTTTTGGTACTGGGGATTGAACTCATGATCTTGCACTTGCCAGGCAGGCGCTTATGCCACTGAGCTAAATCCCCAGCCCCCCTATTTTTAAATTCTTAATAATGTACCTATTTTTTAAATCTTTGTCTTGATATGTGTGTGTGTGTGTATATATATATATATACACACACACACAATAGTTGTACAAAGATATGAGGTTTAGTATGATAATACATTATATAACATGTAATGAACAAAATATTTTAAAATGATTCCTAGGTATCTGGGCATGGTGACCCACACCTATACTCTCAGTATTTGGGAGGCTCAGGCAGGAGGATTGCCATTTGAGGTCAGCCTGGACAGTGAGTTCAAGACCAGCCTGAACTGTATAGAGACCCTGTCCCAAAGCAAACAAACAAACAAACAAACAAAAATAAATAAGACCTCTAGGATTTGGGCACCAGCATGAAGCTGGATAGTAGAGCCATTTCCTACGAAGCTGGAAATGAGGAGGATTAAGTTTCGGTAGAGGGGCTTTCTAAGTGAGATGGAGTTGGCTCAACTGTTCCAGTTAAAATGTTGAAAGGCAACTGCATGAGCAACCTCTTAGGAGATGTAACGTGAGATAGAAGTTTCAGGACATCAGAGGCTAATGTAAATGGTCAACTGAGATTCAGATCCAATTGTATGATTGTTATGTTTGTTTCTTTTTTTGAGACAGGGTCTTGCTATGTAGTTCAGGCTGGCCCTGAACTCACTATACAGCCCCGGGTGGCCTTGAACTGGTGATGCTGAGCACTGGGATTACAGGTGTGTGCCACCACGCCCAGCTTTCCAGCTGGGGTTGAACTCTGGGTCCCTGACCCTTGAGGAGACAGCCTGTGCCTTTAGCATTTTGCATTCCTTGCAAGAGTGGTCATGTATTGGACAAATGAACATATGAATAGTGAATGCATGTCTGAGCGAAGGAGCAAGAAGGAAGTGGCTTCCAAGCTCTAAGCCTCAGTGCTGTGCTCTAAAAATGGCACAAAGAAACAATGTCTAGAGCCGGGCGTGGTGGCTCATGTCTGTAATCCCAGCACTTGGGATACTGAGGCAGGAGGATCATTGCAAGTTCAAGACCAGCCTGGGCTACAAAGTGAGCTCAAGGCCAGCCTGAACTGCATAGTGAGACCCTGTCTCGAAAAAAAAAAAAGAAAAAGAAAAAAAAGAAACAAGGTCTAAGCCAAATGTGGTGTCATAGTCTACAGTCCTATCCACTAGGGAGGCTGAGGCAGGAGGACTGTATCTTCAAGTCCAGCCTGGGCAATTACAAAAAAAAAAAAAAAGAAGCTGGTGATGCAGTCAGTGGTGGAGTTCTTGCCTGGCAAGGCCCTAGGTTCATGCTCTAATACAAAAAAGAAAGAAAAGAAGAAAAAAGAAGAGTTTAAACCAGGCTTGACATCACATGCCTTAACCCCTGCACTTGGGAGTCTGAGGCAGGAAGACGGCTGCAAGTTCAAGGCCAGCCTGGGTTACACTGTGAGTTCAAGCACAGCCTGAACCACATAGTGAAACCCTCTCTCAGAAAACCAAAATGCGACAACAAAAACAAAGAAAAAAGAAGTTTAACTTGGGAGAAGTTGGAGGCTGGAGGGTCCTTTTCTGGCCGCTCCACAGTGACCTGCAGGATAATCCCTCTCACTGTTCTCATCCAATTAGCAAGGCATATCATACTTCTGGTTTTCTTATTTTTTAACTTTTCCACTCAGCAGTTTCCAGCACTGCAGTGTGGACAGTCCTGAGCAGGACCACATCCCCGTGTTGCTAATCTTAACTCTTCCTGGCCGCTGAGGGACTTTGAACCTTTATTACTCTGTTGGCCGGTGGCTGCACCCCCCCCCATTCCACCCCATACTGACCATCTCAGTTGGTGAACCCACCAAGCACTCAGTTATTACCAACCGGGGACCAGCAACAACCAGATACCACTCTGCCTTGCCCTGGACATGTTCAACAGGCTCAGAGAGCACTCTCTCAAATCTCCCAGCTCGCCCACTTGCATACTGACTGTGGGAGACTGCTGCAGTGACTCCCCTTGAATGCAAAACAATTGCTGACCTCTGATTATTTGGAGACTTATTTCCTTATACTGATATGTAGAGAGCTGGCTATGGTATTTCCTTCTCTCTTCAGTTGGCTCCAAGCTTACAAATAAGGCGAGCCCAGGTCCTGGCATGTGATCTCTAAAGCCAGCAAACAGTCCTGTCTCCTGCTAGTGTTTGCCAGGTAAAGGGTATGGGCACAGCGGGATGTTAGAGCCAATAGCTCCTGGGAATGTCAATTGGGTAGGAGTCTCAGTAAAGAGGCTGTGACTCCCCAGGGCACAAGAGTTTGCATATCAGAAACCAAAAGCCACAGCCTCCCCAAACAATTCAGTTGCTACCTTAATTAGATGATGTAAATTGATCTATCTACATATCTTTGTCTCTGCAGTTTACAGTGGTGCCTTTCTCCCACCTGGCCAACCAGCTCAAGTGACTCACTCATGTAATTCCCACCATCCTCACTGTCCCTCATCCCTGAGCCACCCCCCTTCTTCACAGGATAATAAATTCTGGGAGAGGCCCAGGATCCAGGCCTTTGTCTGCATGTCCTCACAGGCTGCTCTTAACTTAGAATATGTGTTGGTGTCTTTACTCTCGCTGTGGGTTGCATTGGTGGTGGTAGATTAAAATTAACTTGCTGGGATTCCAATAATGTCTCAATGGGATTACAAACATAACATTTTAGATTGTGAGGAAAATTAAAAAGAGGATTATAATACTTGGATGACTGAACTCAATATTTGGGATTACAATATTAACTAGTTGCTTACTTAACATCTTCAGTTGGAGATACCATGTAACAAACATGGCAAACTCAGCATGTCCAAAATATACTAATGTTTGCTCCCTCCTAACCCTTGCTCTTGCTGCCCTCTGCTTCACAAGGAACATCCTACAGCCAGCCCTTCCCCACATCCTACCTGCCCCCAGGGATCAAGTGCAGAGTCTTGAACATGTTAGGCAAGCATGCTACCCTGAGCATCTCCCTGCCCTTGATGACTTCTTAACATTTCCACTGCTGGCTTCTTCCAGTAGCTCTTAACTGGTTTCCCTCCTTTTGCCCCTTACTTTCTGGAGGAGGGTCTCAATGTGGTCATCTTAAAAATATAAGTCAGCACCTAGTCATGGTGGCTCAGGCCTGAAGTCCCAACTACTCAGGCTAAGGTGGGAGCATTGCTTGCGTGGTCTTTGAGATCAGCCTGGGTAACATAGCGGGACAACATCTCAAAAATAAACAGGTAAGTACCTGAGTCAGATCATGTCACTCTTGTTCAAAGTCTTCTAATGGTAGCTGGGTGTGGTGGCAAAAGCCTATAATCCTAGCACTTGACAGGCTGAGGCGGGAGGGTCACCTGTTGGAGGCCAGCCTGGCTACCTTGTAAGATCCTGCCTCAAAGAGAAAACAAAACCTTCCCAGAATAAAAACTGAAGTTTCCAAGCACCTCCAGGGCCCTGCACAACCTGGCCTCTAACTCCAGGTCTCATTCCCCTTCTATTCCTGAGCCAGCCACCAGGCTTCTCCTGTCCCTCAGGCATACCTGCTAAGACCCTTGTAGTCTTTGTTTCTTTTTTTTTTTTTCTTGGTAGCAGAGATTGAATGCACAACCTTGCGCTTGCCAGGCAGGCGCTTGTGCCACTGAGCTGTACCCCCAGCCCCTGCACCATAGGCTTTGTAGTTGCTCTTCACTGCGCCCACACTCCTTCCTGTCACCGAGCACCTTCTTTAAATGTCACCCATGCTGACGGCCTTCCCTGACCGAGTGAGCAGTGCTCCTCTGGCATCCTGTGCTGCCTCCCTACTTCCCCTGCAGTATGTGTCTCCAGGTATGTTGGGTTAATATAAAATGTGCTCGTTAACAAGCATGTACAAGTACGTACACTTATAGAAATACCCTATGTAAGGTGCTTGATATGCATAAAATAAAATAAATAATATATAAAGCTGCCTGTTGCTCACCTGAAACATAAGCTCTGGGGATGGAGGGATTCTCATCGCTGCACCCAAAGTGCTCTGCATGGAGCCTAGCACAGCAATGGCCAGTGAGTACCTGGTGACTCTATCCAGATCATTTCTGGCTGACCCAGGCTGGACCGGTCCCCTTGCCTCCATTCTCCCTTGCAAAATGTTCTCCAAGGCCAGGTGTGGTGATGCACACCTGTAATCCCAGAAGCTGGGAGGCTGAGGCAGGAGGATCACTGTGAGTTTGAGGCCAGCCTGAACTGCATAGTGAGATGGTATCTCAAAAACCAACCAACCAACCAACACAAAGGACGGAGAATGGAGCCAGATGAGTCCTGGGTGTTACCACCCATAAAACTATGAGGCACAGACCTGCTGCAGGTGAAGGTGGCTGAGGCACGGCTCAGCCAGCCTGGGAAGTCACACTGGTAGTGAGGTAGTGGAGCTGGGGTAGGACAGAAGTGCTCTCCTGCCTTCCTCTTTCTGGGCTCTCCCTCGTCTCCATTCCCCGTGCTTTGGCCTCCTGCACATGAGCTCCTCCAGGCAGGGCCTGTCTCCTGGTAGAGAGGGGTCCCTAGCCACAGTTTTTGAAAAAACTGTGAGTGTTGAGGCCTGGGATATAGCTTAGTGGCACAATGTCTGCCCAGCAACCACAAGGTTGTGAGTTTGATCCCTGATACAAAAAACAAACAACCACAAACAAAAACAAACCTGCAACTGAGTGTTTTCCAGTCCTTGTGTTCCCAGAGCACGGTGGGGCACAGCCTGGAGGTGGGGGCACTGGAGAAGCAGGGAACAGGCTCGTGGTTCCTGGAAGTCTGCTGCTTAGGGCCTCCGTCACCCCACAAGCCGTGCAAAACTATGCTCCCACACCCCAGGGACCCCACCAGCTGTCAGCTGCCCCTTCCCCATTCTGCTCTGCTAAAGCCCCTGCACTGGGCATGCCCCTTCCAGGTCACATCCTGCCCTGCCCTGTCCTGCAGCCTGGGGAAACAGCTCTCTCTCCTCGCAACCCACACGTTATTCCCTCACCCCGGCATCCCCACCTCCTCCTTCTCCTGCCCGCAGCTGCCCCAGTGCCCGGCAGGCTGGGCTGAGTCACTTCCAGCTTGCTTTCTCCTTGTAGCCATGGCAGTTTGGCAAACTGCTCAGCCCCAACCCGAGGTGAGGCCTTTCTGGGGGAAACATTAGAGCACACATGGCAGATTTCACCCCTCCTTAAATCTAGGGATGAACTCTCTGCTCTAGAGACCTGATTGAGGCCAGGAATCCTTTTTCCAGAAACCACCCTAACCTGGTACTCCCAGAGCCACCCAAGCACAGGACCTTGCTGTTCTGCATTCTCTGGGGCTCTCTGGTCCCAACTCTGGGTCTTTATAGGCCAGAGTTAGAATAGGGTACACCTGTGTTATGGATTAAACCCTAGCGGGCAACTTCACACCAGCTGAATCAAATCGGCATGGTGCTGGGTGTAGATGGCCACCTGAGGAAAGTTGCCAGCATAAAGGGAGGCATGGAGAGGAAGAGTGTGGTGGTGTGGGGTCTCCTAAGTGTTGCTGTTTCAAGCTGTTGGTTCTCCGGGAGGAGCTTGTCACGACCAGCTTCCCCACTGAGTTCAACCATTATCATCACAGGGGCTTGGGACCTTGTTGGTGAGAGTGGTTCTTCACTTTGGGGGAGCTCTGGTCCTTACATCAAGCATCGCCTCCTGGCTCCGGAGGGGAAGATGTGTGCTGTTTAGTCTCCAGGAGAAACTTGTCACACTGGCTTTCTGGCATGTACTTGACTGTTCTTATCGTCAGAGGAGCTCGGGACCTCCATGTTGCTGAGGATGGCTGTGGTACTTTTCAGGACAGCCCTGGTTCTTATTTTGAGCATGACTTCTCAGCTTCAGCGTAGAACCCTCAACCTACCAGCACAGCTCCTTCACCCTGCTGGCATACTTTCTAGCTTCTGCTGTTGACCTTTGGGCCTTCCCAGCACAGATCCATAAAACAGACTGGCGTGAGTCTTTGTCGTGGGCTCTAGACCTGCAGTTGGACTCGTGAGAGGCACTGTCACGAGCTCTGGGTCTTCATCTGGACTCATGCAGGACATTGCTGTGGGATCCAGGCCCTTGGCTGAATATTCCAGGTCTTTAGTGTTGTGGACAGATTTCCTTCACTTTCTTATGTTTAACTCTGGGTGACCATCATAAAATAGTATTATAAATTCTGTGTCCTGATTGTAATTATTCTCCTCTCAACCCCTCACTACCACAGCCTGGAACCCAAGCACTCAGGAGGCTGAGGCATGAGGATCCTGAGTTTGAGGCCAGTCTGAGCTATATAGTGAGTTCAAGCCAGCCTGAATAGTGAGACTGTCTCAAGGAGGTTGAAATAAGCCCCTCAGTCCCAGTCTCCAGGCAGCAAAGATGAGAGGCGTGGCCTGGGCCACCCTGGGGTTGTGGGCCTGTTCTGGCCACCAGTGACTGAGGCCCAGCAGTGCCTACCCCACTGCTCCAGGGCCGGCCATGGCCAGAGTTTGGTAAGGGGTCACAGGAGAAGGGCCCCTGGCCTCTCAGGAACCCTCTGGACAGAGCGGTCTCACAGAGGTTGGGGAGGCATACAGACCTTCTGTGCAGGCTGACAACCTTCTTCCAGCCTTGTGATGTTCCAGGAGCTCTGTTGTCAGCTCCAGCCTCATGGGAGGGTCAGAAGAGGCCCTGTCACTCTCTAGGAGAGAGAACTGGGCCCAGCAGGATGGAAAGAATGTGTGCGGGCCCACAGGTGGTCCCACAGGTCCAGGAAGTCTGTCTGGGGGCAGAAGCCCTGCGCCTGCCTTCTGGCCCCAGGCTGTTGCCTCCTGTGCCCCCCAGCACTGGGCTTTGGCCATGCAGGGCCACCGGGCAGTCTGGGAAGGAGGAACCACCGCCCTGCCTCCTCACCAGCCCAGGCAGGGGAGTTGCCAGGAGGGACCCACAGGTCTCAGTCACCACCGGGGCAGTGGGTACCTTCTCCCTGGTCCTAGGAGGGAGGGAATGGCTGGCTGAAAGGGGACTCCCAGACTGGAGATGAGAAAAGGCCACTTTCATTACCTTGGGGGGTTTTGGTGAGAAGCCAGTAGAAGAGGAATGAAGCAGTAGGGAGGGTCTTTACCCACCCACCTCTCCTCCCTGCCTGTGACCCTTGCTCCTCCTCCACTGACCTCAGAAGAGCCAAGTTTCTTCTGCATGACTGGAGTCACTGGCTATGTGACCCGATGCCCCGACACCCCCTACATTCTCAACAACACTCCTTGGCCTCCCCATCCTGCCTCTTCTAAGAAACTGTTCTCCTAGTCCAGGCGGCCAGAAAGCAGCACACGACCCAGGTACTTCTGCAAATACATTTAATGTACTTAGATTACACCATAGGAGAGGGGCAGCAGAATGACATCTAAGTGAGTCACTCAAAAATTCTTACAAAAGTCCTAGGCTGGCTGAAGCCCCAGGAACTGAGTCGCCACTGACATTAAAAACTAATAGAAAATTTTACAAAAGTCTGCTCACTGCAGCATTTAGGTACTGGTACAAAAGGAGGGGTCTTCCTACGGGGCTCCTGACTTGTAACAGGGACCCGAGGCCCTGACCTGGCATGGAGGTCCTGGAAGCCAGAGGGAAGACCAGATTAAAAATAGTCCTGGGAATTCTCCGCCCCATAGGGGCCCCGACCTTCAGGTTTCTTCCTGTTCTCAATTGCAAAACCTCATGCCAAGCCTCAGGTCTGGTTTGCAGAATGCTCCGGCTTCTGCCCCTGCCCCTTGCATTAGGAAGGGAAGATGGGCAGAGAATCAGCAGACCTGGACCTTGCAGGAGCCTCCCAGCCCTTCAGCCCTACCGAGCAGTGGCTGGGATCACCATCCTCTCAAGGCCCATATTGGACCTGGTCACCCAGAAGTTTGCTTTAGATACTGGGCACACAGCAGGCAGGAAGGAGCCCTTTCTCAGAGGCTTTAGCATTGGCCTGGATGGATGGGAGAAGACTGGGGAGGTCTCCAGAAAGCTGTGGAAGGGCAGACAGCGGGGCTTCTGACTGCCTCACCTGTGTGAGGTGGAGGGCTCCCACTGAGCTGCCAGGAGCCATGCAGGGGACAGTCTGAGATCTGCAGGGGCCCTTTCACAAGCCTGCAGCTCCACAGAGCACCCTCCTGAGAAACCTCTGAAGGCAGCCAAGGAGGCTGAGGGCCTGCTGTTCCCAAGCCAGGAGAATGAAAGGGGTCTGGTCCCCGCAGGGTCTCAGATGTGCATCAGGTTCCTAGCATGGTGATAGGCAGGAAGGGGTCCCAGATTTCCTGGGTTTTTCCTTTCTGCGCTTACCTGCTGATTCTGGCCACCCCCTGCTCCTTAGCTCAGGGCCACTATGCTAACGGTGCCAACAACCCTCCAGGCCTGGAGCAAACTGTTTACTGGATGCCTCACGGGCTGATGAAGCTCTATTCCCCTCCAAGCCAGGCACCTGCAGGTGGGGCAACCTGCGGTGGGAAGCCGCAGGCAGGGGTCCGGGAAGGAGGCATCTACGGTGACAAGGAATGGGGCACCATGACGCACCTCTGCCCACGCAATGTCAGAAGAGTGGCAAACAAAGACAGGGTTGCCACGTGGGCAAGGGCCAGTAAGCCATCTCTGGGGAAAGTCCTCGCTGTCAGGTCCAGAGTGGTCTGGGTCTCCGCTGGCAGGACGCGTTCCCGGCTGAGCCACCCTGAAGCACGGAGTGTGACAGAGTTCACAGACAGCCCTGGGTTGTGTAAGCAGGGCAGTTCCTGTTCCCCGCAGAGCTTGGCCAGGGCCCTCAAGGGCCTCTGGCTGCACCTCTCTTTGGAGAAGACCTGCACTTTATGGGTGCACCTGGTGGTGCCTGAGTATGGTGGAGGCAGGCCAGGGTAGGAGGAACCCTGCTTTGTCCCTGACAAAGTCACTTTGCTTGGGACAGGCTGAAGGGTCATCTTGAACTAGTCCCTCAAGGAAGGGGTGACTGGGAGGGACAGGGGCTTGCTGATCCCAGGTCACGAGGAGGAGACACCTCAAGAGGAACCCCCGAACCATGGGCAAGAGAGAGGCGGACTTCTGGAAGGCAGACTGTGGGATATAAGTACTGGGAGACGGACCAAGGACAGTAAGAGGCCAGGACGTAGGATAAAAGATGAGAAAAGAATGGAAGGAAGGAGGGAGGCGGAGAGCAGTGTCAGCAAACTCCAAGTGAAAGAGAGCTGGAGGGGTGATGTTTCAGTTTTTAATCAGCCAGAGTCCTGCATCCTGGGAAGGAATGAGGAAAAAATAAAGAAGGGTGGTCAAAGAAATGCAGGCCCAGGCCCTGAGTAGCAAGTGGGGTGGTCTGGGGGTGGTCTTGGGAGGCCTGCCTGGGTAGAGAAGGCCTGGAAGATGAGGCTGTGGCCACCAAACCCCTGAGCCCCTAAAGGTCCTTGGACTTTGTGGGTCCTAGTTCCCTGGGACAGCAGCATCCCCTCTTTGTGGCCCAGCTGAATCGACGCAGGGCTGTGCAGAGAGCACATCTCTAACCTCCTGGGCACCGGCTCTGGGAGGTAGCTCTGCCGGGGCTTGGGCTGGCAGGCAGGAAGCAAGCGTTCGGCTCTGGTGTGCTGTGTGGGGAGACAGGGGCCCAGGTCCTATCTGGGAGAGTAAGAAAGTTCATCTGGGAATAAGGTTTAGTTTAAAAAATATTATATACATGGCTTCTGGACATCTTTGCTGAGCAATAAAATACCATCAGGTTTCTACAAAATAAAATAAGGAAGAAAGTCAAACATGATCGGAGCAATTGCCCTGTGGCCCTGTGGCAGAAGCAGCCTGACTAGCAAAGGCCTGCCTGAGTCACACTGCACCCAGGCTGTGTGGCAGGGATGTGAGGACCAGGGCCGTCTCCACTGTGGGGACAGCAAGGGTCCAGAGTCAAAACTCAAGCCAGAACCTGTGGCAGCGGCTGGGAGGAAGGGCCAGCGCACGCTGGCTCACTGGCTTGGCAGGAGGAGGGCCCGTCCCAAGCGCCAGCCGTGGCAGGAAGGAAGGTGGGGCGGGTGGCCTGTGCCCAACATCCACTGGGCTGTGGGTGTGGTGGCCATGCAGTCATCCTCGCACTTGTCCTTTTATTGTGGGGGTCTTGCTTTTGTAGCTGTTAAACCTGAAGTCACGGGGAACACCTGGGCTCCCCTTGGCCCCTGCAGGGCCAGCCCAGGCTAGTGCAGCGGACTGTCGAACACCACGTCGGGGAGAATGGAGACTTTGAGCTTCTTCTCGGGCCAGCTGTACTCTTTGGGAAGTTTGCACTGTGGGGGAGCAAGCACAGACCCGGCGCACACATGGTTAGCAGACTTACTGCCTTCGCCCCAGAAACTGCTCCAAGAGGCAGGGCGCCGGCCCAGGCTCTGCCCCTGAGGTTTGGGGAGAGACAGGCCACTGGATGCCTGGCTTCACTCAGGAAGGCCTGGGTGGGTGGCTGGGGCCCAGTCACAGGGGCCCCTTGCTGCTGTTTTCTCCTTGCCTTGCCAATCACTAACCTGGTCAGGAACCTGTGCTTTCAGCTTTTTCTGGACTGTGCTGACCTCCCTCCCGCTCACTTCCTTGGTTCTGCCTCCGGCCACAAGCATGTAAGGAATCTGCTCCCTGAGGCCCTGGGGCTGGAGGATGGGGGGCCGGCTAGGGTGCAGATGCTGCAGGGAAGTGGCTTGAGGTCTGTCACTGCCATGGCCTCTCTCTTTTTTTCATGGCCTCTCTTTCTAAGGCTGATGTGGAAGGCCCCAAACCTATCCTCTGTGTCTTTTGCTGAAAGTTGGCCTCAAAGTCAGACCGTGCTATGGCCCTGGTAGGGGCAGAGGAGAAGGCGTGTGTGGCTTGGGAGTGGTGCGGGCTCTGACAGAGCAAGTTCTCATGCTCGCTGCTCCTGGGGTGGTGAGCACAGCCCAAAGCCTTCTGCCCCAGGAAGCACCACCTGGCTTAAGGCCCCATTTCTCCCACCCCGGGAGTTTCTGGGGTGAGGTAGGGGAGAGCTGACACTCGTTCCCTCTGGATTCTAAGGCCCTGCATTTAGTTTGGCACATTGGCTGGTCCCCAAGTGCTTGTGGATGTGGACCGGGGCTGGAAACTGGGTCTGTTTTATTTTACTTATTTTTTGAAAGGTTGGGGGTCAAACTCAAGGCCTACTGCACGCTGCACTGCACTAAAGCTACAATGCAGGCCAGGTCCGTCTGGGACTAGGCTCTGGGAGCTGGGCCTGAGGTCTGATGCTTACTGATGCTCTCTGGCCTGCTTCTCTGGCCTCCCCCTGATGAGATACTCTCCACACTAGGTCAAAGTGGAGAGGGGGTGGGGTGTGGGGATCCCCTCTGGACAGGAAAGCAAAGCAACAACAACAACAACAACCCAACTCATTTCTAGTGACCTATTTTCCTAAGCTCCTCTGGCTCCTGTCCTTGCCTGGACTGTCTCCCTGCTACTCCCTCAACACCCAAGCTTGAAGCAGCAGTCTGGTGCCACCCCAGCATGACAAGGACTCTTCAGAAGTACTTCAGGGCAGCCTGCTCTGGTCTGAGTGTACGGACACCTGGGCGGCACAGCCTGGGGACTGACTTGTGGGGCTGTGGGGCCTGCATGGAGGACACACTTGTTGATTTTGGAGTGTAGGGTGAATTAACTCCTCAAGCTGCACCTCAGAAGACAGAGGATACACTGGGTCACTGGGGTGCCTGCTTTGAGGAGCCCTTGGCCTGGACAGTCCACCTTAAGTGCTCTGTGGCCTCTATGACCTGCCTGAGGGAGGCCTGGGTGGGGAAGGAGCTCTCCTTGAAGCATACTTCCTGGTGGACAGGGCACAGAAAAGGTCTGTCCCTGTCCCAGGAGAGAGGGCAGGAAGAGCTCTCCAGAGGCCAGGGCAGCTTGCTAATGCTCCACTAACCCATCAGGCATGCCACGGAGGCCAGGAAGGCTCAGATCCCAGTGGGGTGCCGGTTAGGAGGAGGCCGGGAGGCAGCGAAGGGACTTTCTGGGATGAGGTAAGTCCCCACAAATGCCGTGTTGGGAACAAGGAAGAAAAACAAAGGGGATTATGGACTTCACTCCTGTGCCCAAGAGAGGCAGCCAAGGGGAGGTAGAACTTCACCTGGCCTGCCAGCTCCTCAGGCCCCAAACCAGCCAGAAAGAGGCGACTACAGGGAGAGCTCACAGCTGGAGAGGAAGGAAAGGAGAGAGGCTCCCGGGTGGCCGGGGCTCTCGCTGCCCACCAGAACTCCCCCGTGGAATGTTCTCTGGCAGCAGACATGGGCTTTCTGTTCAGAACCTGCCAGGGAACAGCAGGGGCTGGGGAGAACTTGTACTGGCCTGAATGCCCTGGCTGCCTCTCCAGTGAGCTTCTCAGGAGCCGGCACGTCAGACAGTTTGCTGGTGTCCCCACAAGGACGGGGTGGGGCAGGAGACATGGAGGAAAAACCAAGTCATTTAACAGTTCCGGGGCCCCTCTGCAGCCTCTCTCCACACCTTAGGCAGCAGCCGAGACGTGGACATGTGTGTGCAGGCGTGAAGACCAGCCCCCCAGGACAGAGAAATCAAACAGGCTTACTTCCTCTGGAGAAGTCAAATCTTCTAAGTCTTCCAACATTTTCTCTACAAACTCTTCAGTCAACAGAATCTAGAAAGAAGGCATAGGGGAGGCCATTATTATTATTACTGTTAATATTTTAAGTGGATGGTCTTTTTTACCAACTGCCAAGCTATGACTCTTCTGGCCCTGGAGGAGACCAAGCCCATTGATCAGTCCTAGGGACAGAGGGAAGTGCTGAAGGCCTGCTCCCACCCTGTGGCTCTCACCACCGCTGCTGCCTGAGCTGCCAGAGTGGGGCAGAGGAGGAAGGAGGGCAGAGGGCAGAGGGCAGAGGGCAGAGGGCAGAGGCCCTGGGGACTTCGGGAAGGTGGATAGTGCTGGGCCCAAAAGGGAAATTGGAATTGGTGGGGAGAAATAAAAACAGATCTTTTGTCAGTTCAGGCCTCCTGTCCCAGGCAGGCCAGCAGAAAAACCAAGGGCAGAGAGGAACCCCTGCCATGTCTTCCTTGCCCCATCAGAACTGCAGGCCGCACCCCTCCCCCAAAGTTGGCAGACAAAAGCAATCTGTCTGCCTTTGGAATAGAAGCCCTGTCTGGAGTCTGGAAATGCCCCGGAAGATACATCCCAGAATGTCTGAGCTGGAGAATTTGGAGACTGTGGACCAACCTCTCATTCTGCAGATGGTGTGGGGAATCCAACTTCTCTCTCCACCCACAGACCCACATGCTCTCAGCCTGGCTCCTGCACCTTACCCTGCTGGCCCATTCAGCCTCTGAGCAGTTGTTTTTTTTTTTTTTTTTGTTTAGTTGTTTTTTGAGACAGGTTGATGCAGCCCAGTTTGCCCTTGAACTTGTGGTCCTCTTGCCTCAGCCTCCCAAGTACTGGGACTACAGACATACGATACCACCATGCCCTCCTGCCGCTGAGCTCTTCAAGACTTCTGAGATGCCTCTCTGGGCTTGTTCCAGCTTTCCATTCTGCTGCTTTAGTCTGATGCCTGTCACCCCATGCTTTGATGTCAAAGGCAGTCTGAACCCACTATTTGGCTGGCACAGACACCATACCCAGTGTCCTGACCTGGTGGGAATGATGTCCATGGGGGTTATCACAGGCTTTCCTCAAGCACTGTTCTGGCTAGGCTGATCTGCTGGCCAGGCCAGGTTCACCTCACCCTGGACCTCCTCAAGCCCTGGTCCAGAATATCTTTCATCTTTCACCTCTGGAACCCTCTCTCCGTCCTCTGTCTTGCTTGCAGGGCCTCTTCAGCTTCCCCGGGCTGTGGCTCCCCTGCCCCCTGCCTCTCTAGCACATCTTGGGTCAGTGGGGTGGGGAGACCAAAGAGAGGGGCTCCTCTGTGTGAGGCTCCCAGGAGAAGGGTGGGGATGGAAGATGCCATCAGGTTACCCTGGGCAATGGTCTACTCTGATAACAAGTTTCCACACTGTCAGGTGGACTGAAGTGGCAGAGAAAGGAAGACGAGTGAAGTCACAAGGGGCCTTGAGGGGCAGGGTGGCCCCCAAAGGAAGCTGATGGGGTGGCAGAAAAATCACCATTCTACCCAGGGCCCTTTCAGTCCCATACAGAAAAGAAAACGGAGGCACAGATAGGCCACAGCACATAGCTGTGGGCTGAGACAAAGCCATATTCCAGTCGCGTCTGGGCTGGACTCAGTGTCTTACATGCTTCTTCTGAGCCTTGAACTCTTACTCCAGGACACACACTCATGTGCTCATTCTGGCAGCTCATTTCCCAGGGGACCAGCCCCTCCCTTGGCTGACAGCACCCGTCCGTCCATCGGGGCCAAACGGCTCTGACCACCGACCTTTGCCTCCCTACCAAAGTTTCTGTTCCAGGAGTTCAGGCCCCGCATGGAGACAGGAACAAGGTTAAGTCAGAGGACAAAGCCGCCTAGGAGTACCTGCCATAGGTGTCCTCTCCTCAGTCTTCCTCCAAGCCTCCAGAGTGGACAGATATTACCGGATGACAGTCTCGGCCAGTCCCACACAGCCCTCCAACCGCCTACGCCTGACCCTCTAGGTCGTGTATCTAAGGGTAAACCCCCACCCCAAGGCTAGAGGCTCTCCATATCGCCAGTCCGCCTAACTAGGAGAAAAGTCACATTTGTATTTCTGGCATTTCCGGGGCTGGTTGCCATCCCCGCAAATGCTAGAACACACACACACATACCTCAAACCAAGTTCCATGATGATGGCTCCAGTCCGGGCCACTCCGGGCTCATTTTGAACCCACAAATAACTTGGAGGGAGTGGCTTACTGCTAGGGAGTGGTGACTGAGTCTGGGTAGCTAGGGACTGTGCAGGGCCCGCGGCCACCCAGTGAGACCACAGGGAACTCTGCTCCCATTACGGGAAAGGTAATGCCACCAACACTGAAGCACCCAGCCAGCTGCTCTGACAGAGGTCTGGAACTGCTGCCAGGACACAGTAGGCTGTGGAGGCTTTTAGCAGAGCTACCACCAAGTGTGGCAGCATCTGTGTGGACTTACTTTGTTCTCACTTGGGGGAAGTGATGGCAAGACCCCAAAATGGGGAGAAATCCTAGTCACTCCTCCTTTTTCTCTTCTGGTGCTTTGCTAGTTTCTGCTGGAAACCTCACATTATTTTAAAAAATTAAAGGGGGAAATTATACACAAGATCTGCATGATATTAAAGGTGACATTCTCTGCAAAGAAATGCGACAGACAGTCACAGCTCTAGGCACCTAACTTAATTTCCCTTGAGAGTTAAACCTTAGGACTCTGATTGAACAAACAGGCCTTGTTCTTTGTGTATTTCAGAGCTGAGTGAGAATGTTAACAGATCTCATCGGCAGGACACTGGAGCAGAGCGGCTCCCAGAGCCCTCACGGGCAGCTGCAGGAAAGGCCCATGCAGGCCTGGGGTTGGGGGCTCAGAAAGCTCCCTGGGTCCCTGTGGAGTGGTCTAGCTCAGCCACAAATAAAATCGGGAATGACTAGGACAGTGACGCTGTCATTTCATGGAACTTTATGGAGTTCCTGCAAGAGGCATGCCTCTCCTCCTTTTGCAGGACAGTGGGGCCAAGGAGGAGCGGAGACAGCCCACAGGACTCCAGAATACAGGCATGACAGGTGGTGGCGGGCACCTCTAAAAGCCTGTGTACTTGGTGCTCTTTTCTCTCTCGTCTGATGGGGGAGATGAAGACAGACCTGGCATCTACCAACAGCCGGGAAATCCAGCAGGCCCCACCCCAGCCAGCCCCATGTCTCCAGGTCACATGCTCAGTTCAGTGGGACTGGAGTCCCAAGTGTCACACACAGCCTCAAAAATCTGGGCTGGCCAGCCCCAGATGGATTAAGTGGGGCCAGTGAGGAAAACTTTTAGGTCAGCCTGAGAGTGTGTGTACTTCAACCGTTCCAGTAAAACAACAACAACAACAACAACAACAACAACAACAGTAGTTCCTCTAGACTAGAAAAAAGCAGTAGCGATCATGACAATGTGATGATGACAGATGCACTGCTGAAGAGCAGGGTATAAGATGCTTAAGTTTGTGTGCAGAGAGCCCTTGGAGAGAGGAGACCCTCTAGCGAGACGACCTGAGCAAAGCCGAGCGGCTCGCTCCCCTGTGAGGCTTTTACAGAATGTGGAGGTGTTGGGAGACATGGGCTCCTGGGTCAGAGCACCAGGGCGAGGCCGAGGCACCTGCATTTTAAAAAGCACCTAGGAGCTCATGGTGGATGAGCCCTGGGAAATGTGCCCAGAGGGAAAGGGAAGCTGCAACAGGCTTAACCAGCAGGTGGGGGCCACAGCTCCGCCACCACAAAACCAGCCCCAGCCCTGAGAGGAGCAATGGGCTCCCCCTACCCACTCCCACGTTGGACCAAGGAGGGGGCTTGGAATCTAGGTTAGCAAAGTATGCCAATGGCCTCATGCCAGGGCCCTTAGGACAGCCTGGCCGGTTGGTGGTCAGGGAGGATTGTCAACAACTTTTCAATTCCCCAGGCCCCAACAAGTTCCAGGAAAGGAACCTGAAAAGTGATCTTTCATCTGTGCCCGCCCAAGCAGGTGGGCAGTGCTGCAGGCCGGGGCCTGGCTGCTGCAGATCCCACGCCAATTCGCAGGTCTGTGGTTGGTGAGATTTCTGAGTGGCAGACAAGGCCCACTCCGTCCCCCTGTATGACAATCCACACTTTGGGGGGGCCTTGTTTGCTCTTGGTGTTGACACGCTGTTCTGGCTTCCCAACAAGCTTGGCTCTCCTTCCCTCCCTTCCTTCTCTCAGAAGGAAGGGCCTGCCAAGGTCCATTCCGGCACCCAGGATGGCAGGGGAGGCAGTGAGAACAAGAAAGCAGTCCTGCCTGCTTCGACCCTTCCCACCCTGGTCAGGCACCCCCAATCACCCCGAGAGGGGCAGAGCCACATGCCTGTGGGCAGGGGGGCCCAGTGGGGCCTCTAACAGGCCACACTCATTTGTTTCCTGTTCTTGGTGGGTAGGAGAAGTTGGCTTTGGTGGCCCAGACTCCAGGTTTGGCCGTTTGCTGCAGGGCACAGTGGGGAGTCACAGCCCTCTCCTTCCCCAGCTGCTGACTTTACCTCTTAGAGGTGTAGCCCTGCACAGTGAGGAGTGTGGACAGCACAGGCAGAGGTCTCGGAGAAAACAGGTGTGGCCGAGGCCAGCGGTGGAAGGAGAAATGGAAGTTACCATGAGAAGCTGCCCAGCCTGAGACAGGCTTCCCAGTGTCTTCCACAGGGGCTGGGTGTGGCCAGAGGCTGGGGGACAGCTCACTGTCAAGCCTGCTGGGAACAGCACAGCCCACGTGTAACAGCTGCTAGGCGTCTCTCCAGAGCTTGGGGCCTCCCTTTAGGGCTCCCAGGGGGTGGCCAGGCCTGGGGCAGCGACCTGGGTGAGCTGTCAGACACCACACAGCTGCGAAAGCATCACAGGGCCTAAGAAAACATTCTCCTCTGTGGCCATGTGACCCTCTGTGACCTCTAGGCTTGAGACTTCTCCCTTCAGCTCGCTGGGCTGGATTGGGCTCTGCTCAGGAGATCTGACACCGGGACACAGGCCTCCACAGTGTGTATGTGTGTGTGTCAGTGACACGGGAAGCCGGGCAGGAGGGCCTCAGCATCGTGATGGCTGACACACTTTCCAGTCCCCGCAAGGCTGGGTGGCAGAGGGAGGGCAGTGGGGAGAGAGAGCTGGTGCAGAGCTGGTGCTGCTCTCGCCTCCGCAGCGCCTTGCTGTCGCGCGACTGTCCACCTCACCCGTAGACACCACACTCTCCTGCTCACTGGCGCCCTCCCTCTGCTGGGCCCAAGCGTCTCGGAGATGGAGGGAACGTGTGCCCACCTGGGAGAAGGTGCGTGAACGGGCCTCTCTGGGGCCATCTCTCAAGCTCTGGCACAAGGCCCGGATTCCCCAACCTGCCTTTCTCCCTAACCCTAACCCTGTGGCGCTCCCCTCACGCACGCAGGGTGTCAGTGCCTAGCTTTCCACCAGGAGATAACAGGTCTGGGCTGGGAGCCAGAGCAAGGTGCCAAGGCTGACAGTGAGGCCTCCCAGGCTGGTGCAAGAAAGTCCACCCTGCCTCTCCCACTTCAGCGGGGACTCACATCCTGGGTTCTCTGTTCTCTACATCCTGGGTCTGCTGCCTTCAGCTCCTTCCTGCTCTTCTGCCCCCAACAGGTTGGGCACACAGCCCTAAGAGACACCCCCAGCCCAGAGCACTAGTGAAAGATGCCTTTGTGTTGCGTTCACACGAAGAGGCCTGGGGCTCTTCTTGGTGTGGCAGAGTGGGCCCCACCTGTGACTGTAAGTCTAACCCTAGCCTCAAAGAATCCTGCAGAATCCCAGGGTGACAGCCACACCCTAGGAGAGACCAAAGGCCCACAAGTCATTACAGGCCCAGGTTCCCACATGCTAGGGAGCTGCCTGTGACCACAGAGGCAAGACCCTAAAGGGGAAGGCGAGCTGGTCTGCAGATGCAGGAAGTGCTGGCTGTCTGGGGAGGTATGGGGGGCTGGTGTGGGCACTGGCTCCAGGGCTGAGACGCTGGCTGGCTTGGGGGAGGCGAGGGACGGGGGTGTTCCCAGAGCTCCTTGCAAAGGGCCCGAGAAACCCCTCAGTGATCAATGCCTGGGATGTGGGGCCTCAGCCAGCCTTCCCCAGGGCTCTCCTGTGAGCAGGCCCGTGGTGGACCACATTAATGAGCCCATAACACAGGCCTTTGACTTAGCTGCTCCCAGCCCAGCAAGTTTATTGAAACATATCAAGGCCAGCAGCTCATTCCCACCACTCCTGCGTTCCCTGGGCAACAGCCCATGGGTACCAAGTGCCCCAGCTCACTGAGGGGCTGCCAGGCAGGGAGGGGGCTGGGAATGCCAGATGCCAGGAGGTTGGGATTTTCTACAGGGTTTGGAAGCTTCCTTCCAGATGACTGAGGGGCCACATGACATCTGTTGAGTCCTCTAGGGCCTGCAGTTCTGGGACCGCTGATCATCCTACCACTCAGGCCAGGGAGACATTCCCAGGGTTTGGCGGGACGTGAAGGACATGTTCAGAGTTGAGGATGGGACATAAAACTGGATGGACTTTCTTCTTGAGTTCAGGGAGACTCCAGTCCCTGCTTCCCCTCAAAATGCAGGTGGACCTTGGATGTGTGCACAGGGCCTACAAGAGACCAGTCTGAGAGCTGTCAGCAAGTGTCACCTCCTGCAGTGCCAGCCTGTGAACTCTCAGGAGTTGGGGTCTCCTGTGCAGCCCCACCTCCCACTCCCCCAAGCTCTGTCAGGGGAGAGGTCTGTGCCTTCACGTTCTTGGCAGAGGGGCAGCAGCCTGGGACACAGCGGGGGTTGGGAGGAGGGGGATTTCCACTTGTGCTGGGTTGATTTCAAACGTTACAGTTCACAGCTTTTGCTACAGTAACTACCAACACCACTGTGGACAGAAATGTAATGTTACCAAGTGGGACTTTTAAAATATATTTATAACTTTATGGTTCAAAGTAATTTTGTTATGAAACAATGTAATAACAACAGTGGAAAAAGGCAAGATAATTTATGGAATGCAATATCCCTAAAGCCCCAGCATCCATTTCTACCTCAGCTGAGTCTGGGGAGTGTGGCTGTTCTTTGTTTGCTGTTTGTTTTAATTAAGGGTTAGGATTTTGGTGGAAGAGGGAGGAGGAGGTTGGCTTGAAGGAGAAAGACTCCTACAAGCAGACACATACTGACAAATGTGTCCATATCAGGAGTAATAATGTTTGGTCAGGTGTGGTGGCGCACACCTGTAATCCCAGCACTCAGGAGGCTGAGGCAGAAGGACTGCTGCAAGTTCAAGGCCAACCCGGGTCACATAGTGAGTTCAAGACCAGCTGAGCTACACAGTGAGCCCTGTCTCAAAACTAAACAAAAAAAGAGTCCACATGCTTTGCAGACCCCAGACTGGGTTAAACCCTCAAAGCCTTTATGATCACCACCCCCAACACACACACCAAAATTCTCCTGTATTCTCTTCACACAGCACAAACAAAGCTGGGTCATCCTTTGGATTAGGATTAGGTTTTCTGTCTTCCCTTCCTTCCTCTTCTTTCTTCTGCTGTTTCTCCTTCCCTTTCTCTTCTTTCTTTCTCATTGTCCTTCCTTCCACTTTTCCCTTTTCTCTGTCTCCTCCTACCCCGCCCTTGCTGGGGACCCCTCCTCCCCTTCCTCCCCTCCCTCGACCCACCTTCCTTCCATCTCTCTGCCCCTCCTCCCCTTCACTGGGGAGTGAACTCAGAGTTTTGGGCATGGTAGTAAGTACTCTCCTACTGAGCTACACCCGTGGCCAATTTCCCTCTAGACATTCCTGACAGAGAGAGAAGGTAAAGTGTCCCCCCTCCACCCCCAAAGCTCAAAAGGGGTGTGACTAGGGTGGAACACTCCCCAGAGACCTGGAGGAGAGGGTGGTGTACCCAGCAGCAGCAGCAGCAGCAGCAAGATCAGGGTTTGAGCCCATCACTGTGTTTGGCTCTGGCTCTGAAGCTGAGCTGCTGGGACTGGCCAGCAGGCATCTGCTCAGACAGGTGGGCTCAAAGGGGGACCAGCAGGGCTGTTAGACGGGAGGGGGGTGGGGGACAACCTCTGGCCCCTGCAGCCTACCCATCTCCACCAGGAAGATACCACCTGCTAAGACTTCTGGTGAGATTTCCACACAGCTCCTGTCTCGCTTCACCCCTGGATTCCTGTACCTTAGTTTAGCTAGGATGCAGAAAGCCCTATTTCCCCATACCTGGATTTCCACAGGAACCAGAACCACCACTGGCCAGCAAAGCGGTCACGTGTGTCTCAGGTGAGGGGAAGGAGCCAGGAAGGACCCCTGGAACCGCCGGCATAGGCAGCAGACCCACACTTGTAAACACACATAGGCCTCAGGCCCCAATCCAGCCCCTTGGGAAGGGGCACCACCAAGGCTGCGCAGGGAGAGGGGGCGGGAAGAGCCTGTGGAAAGAAGGTGGGGAGAAGAAAAGGGCTTCCTCACTTGTAACCAGGGTCCGTGAGCCGCGTAAGGGTGCTCCTCTGTGGCAAAAGCGCCTTCCACTCCCGTGGACACAAAGGTGATGGCCATATCACCTGTGATACTTTTATATGTAAAGTGCCGTCCATGCAGGAGCCTGCCCCTGGGGGTAGGAACAGGAGACAGTGAGGAACTGGCCCTTTGAACACCCCAAAGTGCAGCAGGCCTGGCCACGCCTCCGGGACTACAGAGTGCTGTTCGCTGAGGTAGGTGCCTATCAGATGCCTTCCTCGTGGCCCACCTGCCCATGAAGGAGGCTGCAGTCAAACATGCTCATCGCAGCACCTTCAGGAGGAAGCTCCAGCTGGGTGTGGTGGCACACATCAGTAATCGCACACTCGGGAGGCAGAGGCAGGAGGACCACAAGTATGAGCCCAGCCTGGGCAATTTAGTGACCCAGAGTCTGTCTCAAAATAAAAAATTTAGGACCCAGGTGTGATGATGCACACCTGTAATCCCAGCACTCAGAAGGCTGAGGCAGGACGATTTTCATGAGTTCCAGGCCAGCCTAGACTACGTAGCCTAGACTTTATCTCAAGAAAAACCAAACCAAATCACAAAACAAACAAACACAAGCTAAACCAAACCAAACAAACATTTTAAAACAGGGTAGGAATATAGCTTAATTTGAAGGCCCTGTGCTAAATCTGCAGTACTGGGCAGAGGAACAAGCAGGCAGCAGCAGCTCTGTCACTAGTTCCTTAATGCCACCCTTAATGCTTGAAGCTGGTGGACCCAACTCCAGAGCAGAGTTCAAAGAGCCTCAAGGCTGGTGGAGGCCCCTCACCTGTAGGTGACAGGGGAGAACCCTGAGGCCAGAGGGCAAGTCACCTCCCCTCTGGGGATGGAGGTGGAGAGGTACCTAGACAAATGGCAGTGTGGTGCCTTCACTGGACACTTAATACTGTCCAGTGTGGAACCTTTTGTCTGCTCCTGGGCGCTCCTGTAACATTTAAATAGCTAGCTGGAAGGCCATGAGCACAGCTTCAAAGATAAAGCAGAAGCTGAGTGGTGTCACGCTGAGGGAGCAGCAAAGTCACCCTCAAACGTTGGTCTGGAAATACACCTGGGGGAAGGGTAGGATGCGAGTGAGGAAGAGAAGAAGCAAACAAAATCTGCTTCTTTAAAAAAAAAATTTTTTTTTAAAAATCGGTACCAGGGGTCAAACTCAGGACCATGCACTTGCAAGGCAGGCACTTATGCCACTGAGCTAAATCCCCAGCCCCAAAACCTGCTTCTTTAGGCCGCCTCATGTCAGCTCTTCACTGGCTTCGAGGCCCTGAGTGGCTGGGAGGAAACGGAAGGACCCTGTTTCGAGGCCCTGCCAGCTCCTGTTCACTAGGACTGTTCGCTGCCTTTGCCTGCTGCTTTCCCCAGACTCCAGGGACAGTGAGGACCGTGACCCATACAACCACTTTTCCTTGTCACTGTCTTGAGTTTACAGTAATTCCTTTTTCTCCCTTCCTTTTTTCTTTCATTCTTTTGTTGTGTGTTATGTTTTGTTTTTGAGACAGGGCCTTGATATATAGTCCAGGCTGGCCTTGAATTCACTAGCCCAGGCTGGCCTCAAGCTCCTGGTGATCCTCCTGCTTTAGCCTCCCAAATGCTGAAATTACAGGTGTGTGTTACTATGTCCAGCATTTCTTTGAGACAGGGTCTTGCAATGTAGTCCAGGCCTGCCCTGAACTTGGTATTGAACTCAGGATTTTCCTGCCTCAGTCTCCTCAGTGCTGGGATTCCAGCCGTGCATCCCCATGCCTAGCTTTGGAGGGATTCTTCCTGCTTCCTCTGCTAGCAATCTGAGGATGGAAGCCAGAAAGCCATGCAATGCCACTCTAAGAGTCAGCCCAAAGGGAGTCCCCAAGAAGGCAGCTGACTTCTGGCCTCAGGGCTGCATTTCCTGCTGTGATCAATGACAGAAGGGATACGGTTGGGCTTCTTGGTCCCTCAAGGAGTCAGCTGCACTGGTTGCTGTATTCTCAGGGAAAAGAAGCAAGCAGGAGGAAGCAAGAGCCCAGCCCACCGCAACCTACTTCCCAACAGCCCAGTTCTGCTGGTGGCCCTGGGCCCACAGGATGGCAGGAGTTGTCTGAGACACCTTTGGTTACTGAGCCTCTCCAAAGTGGGCAGGGCTGATGGACAATTCCTGAACGAAGAAGTGTTCTTTAGCTCCTATTCCCTGTGGCTTCTAAGCCTGCCAAACTAGCCAGACCAAAGACTGATGGGATGCTTGGGCCACAGTGCTCTGCCACTGAGGCTGCCTCTGCTCTGAGTGAAGAGATGCAAAAGACAGCCCCTCTTAGAGACGCTTCTTGTCACAGGGTCCCCTGGCCATCCCCGCTGCTTGCAACTTTATACCACCTTGGGTATCTCGAGGCTTGGTGGGGAGGAATACTGTGCAGACCAGTGACACAGGGGTTACTGGCTCGGGGTCCCCAGGCTCCCATGCAGGCCCTTTGTTTTCTCCTCCCTCCCTAGCCCCAGACTGCTTAGGTATGTGGACTGACCACAGGTGCCTCCCTCCTCGGACGACTGACAAGCACAGGCCTGGTGGTGGCTGCTGCAGGAGGGGATAGGGGGCTGTGAATGGTCCCTGTCACTAAGCTGCATGGCAGGGCAGTCTCTGCTCACCTCAGGCAGAGAGGAATGAGGGCTCCAGACTCCTGGTTGAATTTCAAATGCACGCTCTCGAGTTGCCGTGTGCGGATCAGCTCATGGGGAATTATGGCTGTGGAGCTATCACTTTCTAGGCTGTCTTTGCGGCTCCTGCAAGGCAAGCACAGGGTCAGGCTCAGCATAGGCGAAGAGCAGTGGAGGAGGGGACGGGAGTTCGGGGCTGGGTTCCTGATTACTAACGAGTGCGGAGCTCAATCGTGGTAACAGCAGCTGGTCTTCACCATGCGCCTGTCGGGTGCCAGCTGTGTACCAGGCACACTCCCTGGCTGCTTCTCCTCAGCGTTCTCCCTCCAGGTGAGCAATATTACCATTTTCCTTTTATAGACAAGGAACTGGGATCAAGGAGGCCAAGCTGCTTGCCAGGTCCCACTCCCGGTGAAGGGTGGGCTGGCGTTTGGTCTCAGCAGGCCTGGCTCTCGGGCCTCTGTCATGGTGGGCAGCACTCAGCATTACTGTCTATGCCACAGTGGCTTCTGTTCCCTGTGAGATCACCAGGGTCTCCTGGGAGCCCTTGTGCCCCTATTCCCTAAAGCCCGAGACCCTAGCTCTCCATGGCTGGCATGAGAAAGCACTGTGAGACCCAGCGCCAAGGGCTCCTGTGTAGCTGACCTGAAAAGCCTTCGCACGTGTCCACTCCCACTCATGGCCCATGCTACAGTCACACAGGTGCCCTTCATCCAACCAATCCTCCCTCAGCGGGAGAAGGTGGCCCTTGGGTGTCGGACCAAGGGGCCTGCTTCGAGCTCTACGGATTCCTCCTGACTAGGACCTGGGCCACGGTAAGCTGCCACTGCTGCCCTGTTCCCCACGACAGCCTGTCTGATCCTGGGGGCAAGGGGCCTTCTGCATGCTAAGATTTGCTCGTTTACATTCAGCTGCCCCAACTGACAACCTCTCAAATCCGCCTTGGCAGGAAATGAGGGTCACCCACTGATCCCACTCAAAAGGCCGGATTCTGGTTTGGGCTGTGAATCTCAGGACAATTCCCCAGTGTCCATCAAAATACTGGGTGAGAAGTTCTAGTTATTTATCATTCAAGTGGCAGGCAGGAGCCACCCAGGACGTCTGGGCTGCCCAGCCCCTGAGGGGGAGAACCGAGCTCCTCACACACCAGGAGGAGGAGGAGGAGGAGGATGAGGATGGGCTGCAGCTAGCTGGGTGGCACACAGGCAGAGCCTCTGCCCAGGCAGTGTCCCCAAGGTGAAGGGGACAGTTCCTCGCTGCTCCACAACTCCTCCCTCCAGAATCCACCCAGAGCTGACTGTTTTGACAAAAGCGGTCCCTTCCTCTGGTTGCCCAGAGCTGACTTGAGAACTGTTTATCCCTGGCTTTTCCTTGGCAAGTTTTCCCAAGACCTGTGGAGAAGATAAACATTACTGCCCAGAGGGTCACAGTTTGTGAGAGTGGGAAGGAAACCCAGAGGTTATTTCACTGACCTCTTTTTCAAAAAAGGGACACAAGGAACCCCAGGCCACAGAGCGGGTCTAAGGCTGGCCAGCATGGGGACCTTGGACTTGTGGCCAGCTCTCTTCCACTGAGGCTTCTATGCCTTGGGGCAGCACTGAACACCATCTCTCAGCCAGGCACTACTGAAGGTCTCCTGGGGGGGGGCCCAAACAAAAGCAGAAGGCAGGAAGTATCGGCAGGCAGGCGGACAGTCCTGCCCCAGGGCCCACCCACCCCGTGTTTGCAGAGTGCCTCCTCCGAGCCAGGCCCTCCCAGAGAGCCTGACGTTGCCACTCATGGAGGAAGTGAGGTGACAAGTCTAAGGTCAGAGAGCCAGGCTTTTACTTTTTTTAACTTTTACTTTTTGAGGTGCTGGGGATGGAGGCCCTCGCACAGGCTAGGCCAATACTGTTTCACGGAGCAACACCCCTTGCCACCTGGAGTCAAGAGGAAACGCTCTCACGGTCACTCCCCCGTGCCGTCCCCTAATGGGTTCTCCACCAGGTGCCCCCCAAGCTTCCCAAGGGGCTGCAGTCTGTGTGGGTGGCACCCACCAGGGTCCCAGCCTCTCAGACACAGGAGAAAATGCTGACCAAGAGCAATGGGAAGTGGGGTGGGGGCAGGGAGGGCAGAACCAACAGCCCACAGCCTAGAGACCTCTCAAGCTGGAGGGGAAAATAAATTGTTGAAAGTCAGCTAAAGTCACCTTGGTAACTGCCACAACACACTCACCCAGAAGGAGGACATCAAACCCAACTGCAAACAGCTCTAAAGAAATGGAAAAGAACTTAATCATCTGAAGAATTAATGTGACAAGTGCCCACATTTACACCTCCCACCAACCTTCAATCATTTGAAAAAATGTACTTTAATCTTTTAAGAGAAGAAAAATCGCAAAATGCTAGATCTGCAGTCCTAAAGCTTGGGTATTTCCGGTGTGCTGCTTCAATGGAAACGTGGCTGCTCGCCACACACTCAGGAGCCCGGCCTTCTGCTGATCTGTTTTTTTCTGGACATTGATGCAGAAACATGAATTATTTGTGTGGGTTGGGTGAGGTATTAAATCTGCAGCCGACACAGATTTGCAATGTTTTGCATGGTTGTCAGCTTAATCTTAGTCATAAAAAAATAAGTAGTGTGCTCAGCAGCATGGCCTAATGTTTCAGCTGGGCTGTTTTCTCCCAGAGCTCCCCATAGAAAGGCAGAAGTTTGGGGGCTGGCAGGGAGGGGCTCCTGGGAAGGCAGGACTCAGTCTACTGGGGTCGGGGGTCAGGGCCGGGCACCAGAGGCACACTCCAGGAGGCAGTGCTGGACCACACAGCTTCCAGCTCTGAGTTTACATGACCTTAGCAAATGATGTAACCCCTAAGCCTCAGTGTCTCTAATGGGCGTAAGTAACAGCAAGGTCACTGCACCAAAGCAATAAGTGCTCAAAATACAGCTGAGTGCTACTCAGTCTCTCTGTTCTACCATAGGAATGTGAGTGGCTTAACAGAAAATTGTTTCCTGGGCCCACAATCCAACTGTCTCTGACCAGGTGAGTTCTGCTGCACAAAGGTCCTGCCCTGGCTTGGGAGAGGGGACTTCAGAAATGAGGTGTCAAAGGGCTTCTGACTCCTGGTGTACACTGTGGGTCATGGTCAAGCAATGAGACCAGACCAGGCCGACAAAATCTGAGACCTTTGTGCTGCTGCAGGAGGCAGCTTCATGCTACAGAACACAATCCGCCACAGTGCGATTCTCAAAGCACCGGCCTTCAAGTCACTGTAATTGAATCCATCTTCCTGAGACAACCTTCTGAATCTCGAAGGTTGCTTTCACAGCTATCGACAGCTTCGTTTTCTATGATTGGTGGCCCCAGCTTCTGTGGTGCTCTTGAGCAGGTTCTGAGATCCATCTATTGAAGACTCCATTCCTTGGATTCACTGTAGCTGGTCAAACTAGAACGTCATGTCCAAAAATGAAGGTATGGTGGAAATAAATGCAGTGTGAGGTTTAGCCCGGCCAGATCACAGGGGCTGTGTGATTGCTTTCATGTGGGACACTTTCTATTAAAACTGTCATCCAATTGTCTACTCTGTAATCTTGTCAAACTTCCACCTCACCTACTGGGTCAACACGATCTCCCGTGGTTCTCCCCTGGGCTGCCTTTGCCCCGCTTCTTCCCTGTCTGCTACATACTGAGCTGTTACCTGGCAGGGTTTCAGGCAGTGTGATAATTGCAAACGGGGCCTGGCCTCTCTCATACCGGCATTCCTTCCTAACTTTGTATCACTGACTAAACCAATGAACACGCCATCAGTGTTCTCATCCCGGGCTGACTAAGCAGCAAACAGGCCAGCGCTAGGCCAACAGACCACACCACTCCGAGTAGGCTCATGCGTTCAACTGCAAACCACCCCACCCTCTCATCTCCAGCCCCCACCCTCCGGGGTGCTCTCTTGCACATTTCTGTCCATAATGCTGTCAGGACATTCTCAAAATGTGCTAAATCTTGCCAACCTGAGATCCCTGGCGCTTCTTAGTCTACCAGGCAGGGAACACAGCTCAGGCCTGACTTTTTGACTCTCAGGGCTGTATCCCTTAGAGTAGTCAGAACCTCTTGCTGATAAGCTGGTTGAGAATGCTCCTGAGAGCAACATCAAGCTCACTCTCAAACTCACTCGTCTGGAGCTGCAAGAAGCTCTTGAGCTCAGCTAATGTTTGAGTGCTTCTGGCCTGCTAATAGCTCAGAGGTAGAGCACTCGCCTAGCAACAGAGGCCCTGGGTTCAACCTCCAGGGGAGGAAGAAAGGAGGAGAGAGGGAGGAAGGGAAGGCAAGAGAGAATACTGACTGGAGCCCCGGTCTCTCACCTGCCAGGTGTCTGGAGTTCTTGGGCACGATGCATGTGGCCTGGGAGATCTGAAAGCACAGACACGTGCTCTCACTACCACCTGTGTGACCTTTTCTACACTGATGACCATTTGTTTTGAGATGGAAGTGTAACACATTCCACAAGCTTTTGCTTTCTGTCACTGAATAGTGTTACTCTGCACAAACAGCAAGGCCTAGGTTTTCTTCTTTTTGTTCCAAAGGGAAGTATAAAAATAAAGTGGCTTTTTGCTGATCATAGCTCTTTTTAGCAAGACTTGTTTGTTTGTTTTTTTGCGGGTGGTGTTGTGGGGGTCTTGCTACATTGAGCTGGGTATGATGGCACAAGGCTATAATTCCAGCACTTGTGAGGCTGAGGCAGGGGAACTGCCAAGAGTTTGAGGCCAGCTTGGGCTACACAGTGAGTTCAAGGGCAGCCTGAACTGCACAGTAAGACCCTGTCTCAAAAACAAAATAAAATAAAACAAAACAAAACGAACAAAAATAGCAGCTAAATTGCCCAGGCTGGGTTCAAACTTGTGATCTGCCTCAGCCTCTCAGAGTGCTGGGGTTACAGGTGTATACTGCCATGCCTGCCTAAGACTCAATTCCAGCTGGGTGTGGTGGCACATTCCTGTAATCTCAGCATTTGGGAGGCTGAGATAGGAAGGCTGTCACAAATTCAAGGCCAGCCTAAACTACATAGCAAGACTGCACAAAATGAAACAAAACACAACACAAACACAAAACAAAACAAGCACACTCAGTTCTTCAGTTGTAGCTTTTCTTTTCTGTTGGTTTTTTGATACAAGGTCTGCCTATGTAGCCAGACTGGCCTTGAGCTCTCTATGTAGTCAGGCTGGCCTTGAACTTCACCTGTGCTAGTGTGACATGACTCTCCTTCTAGCTATTGCTGTACTGTATTCTTCCAAAAATCTGAGTTGCGTGAAGAACTCTATCTCTGCTCTGGTCCCTGGAGGTATTACGCCTCCTTGCAGTTTCAGGAAACCATTTACAATAACAATATTGAGAGGGACCTTTTATGGAGCTTAGATGATGATGCTGGGGCCTATTCTAAGCCCTTTATAAACTTTGCTTTGTAGGTATTATTTTCTTCAATTTACAGATGAAGAAACTGATACTCAGACTTAAAGAACTAGCCCAGGTCACACAATGAGCAAATAAAAGTTGAGACAAGAACCCAGATCTTTCTGAAGCCAGCCAACATATCAAGAGTATTTCTGAGAAATTCCCATTCCTTCTGAGTGGTCTCCACAAACAGATATCTCTCTTCCCTGAATGTCTAAGAATTGCTTTCCTAGAAGGTAAGTCAGGGATTTTCAAAGAGTATTCAATGGAATTTTAATTTGAGAAGTTTCTAGAGAAAACAGGTATAGTAAGGACTAGATGTGATTTGTTGCATCTCAGACTAGAGATTCACTGACTATCAGCCTTCTGAACCCCAAAGACGACCAAGGGAAAATGAACTGGTTTCATTTTGCATCAGCCAGCACTTTCCAACCCACGTCGGAGAACCCTCTCTCCACCTAACATTTACCAACACCCCCTCAAATGTCGCAGGGACCACTGGCCAGGCGCCCTCTGAGGGGCCCTGGGTTTCCCCTCTGCTCTCCGCTCGCTCAGGCTGCCTTCCTCTGCGACTCTGTCTCTTGTCTCTCGCTGAGCTCCTTGCCAGTCAGAACTAGGCCCATGGCAGAAACCCCTCCGCACCACTTCCACCCAAGAGGGCTGCAACCCTGTGGGGCCTGTCGGCAGCTCTGCCACTCACCTCTGGCTTGCAGCTCGATACTGGGTGAGGTTCCCAAGGATTGACTTGGGGCCAATGGACTTTCTACTCAGAACATGCTATCATGTTTCATTAGTACATGTGCTGCCGAAGTGAGCAGTCTCTCTCCACTGGGGAGGCCAAGCTGTAACAGCTCAGGCAATATCATTTCTTTGATTTTTGTTGTTGTTGTTGTTTTGTTGTTGTTGATAGACTGACTGAAATGGGTCTCACTATGTAGTTCAGGCTGGCCTTGAACTCGTAGTGATCCTCCTGTCTCAGCCTCCCAACTGATGGGATTACAGGCATGTGTCACCATGCCCAGGCTTTAAAAAAAAAAAAAAAAAAATCTTTTTTTTTTTTTAATTTGGTACCGGGGATTGAACTCATGACCTTGCGCTTGCTAGGCAGGCACTTAAGCCACTGAGCTAAATCCCCAGCCCCACCCCATTTTTTTTTTAAAGCTCTGTAAACTTAATACTGGAATGAGAAAGAGCAGAATAAAAGCAAGTGTCTTCTGCCTCCCCAACCCCTCTGCACTATGCATTGTTATGTTATGAAGAAATGCTGGGAGCTCCTGTAGCCCAGTTGCTACAATGAGGGAGGAACCAAGCAAATCAAGAAAAGCCACTCGGAACCTTGACATTCTTGAGCCACTGAACCAACCAAGGCAGTGATGTGGAAAACAAAAGTCATTTAAACTCCATCGAGTCTGGTATTTCATTCTTTGCCACTGAGGACTTTCTATAGACCATAAAAACTACTCGGCCAGGAGCTCACTTGCACACCGCCTCCCTCTGCGGCCTCCCCACATTTTTATTGGTGCACACTGGTTCTACAGACTTGTGGGTT
The DNA here is from genome assembly GCA_004027455.1 of Hydrochoerus hydrochaeris. Classification (NCBI taxonomy): domain Eukaryota; kingdom Metazoa; phylum Chordata; class Mammalia; order Rodentia; family Hydrochaeridae; genus Hydrochoerus; species Hydrochoerus hydrochaeris. Next base: position 169,970 of record PVLA01002610.1, on the reverse strand, counting down.
TCACTCTGGCAGATCTGTACACACGTATTACATATTTTAATCTTCCCCTCATCACCTCCTTGCCCCACTCTCTAAATGTGAAGTTAATTTCACATTTTTCCTTTTTTCCTTTGGGACAGGGTCACACCAAGTCACTAAGGCGCCCCAGATGGCTCCACATGTGATCTTCCTCCCCTGGCCTCCCAGAGGGGTGTATGCCACCACGCCCGACTGCCAGTCTGATTTTGTAGTTTGCAGGAAGTCCCTCAGTGGGGATGGGGTTTTTCTTATGTTAGGCTTGGCTTTACTGGCCTGGATAAGTAAGAGCAGAGAGGTAAACAGCCTCTCCACTCAGCGCCCAGCAAGGCGCTGGCCCTCAGGGTGACTTCCTCCTGTTGGCACTGTGAAACTTCTCACCTGTAGCTGCTCCCTGCTGAGAGAGGTGCAGGGAGCTGCTGTCCTTGGAGGTGGATATCTACACAAGCTCCAGACAAAGTGTACTTTCCCATTTACTTTATACTTTGGCTAATAATCCAACAACACTTTATTTTGCTCAAAGTGTTGCAACTTTCACTACTGGGAACTCTTTTAGTTTAGGCTCTTCGAGGAGAGCCTCTCAGTATCTTATGTCCTTTTGTGGGGAAAAAAGTTCCAAGAGTCAAATGGCTCCACAAGGGTTATGACAGTAGTCAGTAGCACTCCTGCTCCTTTTTCCTGAGAAGCAACTGGTGTCATCTCTTACAGTGATCCTTTTGGTATTTTCCTTGGTATTTTGAATGTGCTTTACTTCTGCTTTTTGGTTATTTCTTTTTTAGGCTTTACTTATGGACCTTCCACTGCAGAAGACAAGCCTGTAGCTCTCTTCCACCCCATTCTCCTGCCTACTTTTCCAAGACGACTATGTCCCTAGCAGGTGTTCACCTTATGCTGACTACACCGGCAGTGTTACAGCTGAGCCGTGTAGTATGCTACCGTTGTTCCTTCCTCTCATGACTTTTCATTTTCCTTGAATTTAATTATTAATAGTTGTAGTTTTCTTTCCCCCCTTTCTTTTTTCTTTTCAACGTTTGAGGAAGGACTGACTCCAGAACTTTGCACATGGCTAGGCAAGTTCTCTATCACTAGAGACAAACCTGGCCCTATTTAAAACTGAGGTGCGTGTGTGTGTGAATGTATGCAGGTATATATGTAAGTATGTATGTGGTTCTGGGGAGGAACTCAGGGCTAGGCACATGCCAGGTGAGCACTCTAGCGTCGAGCCACCACCTAGGCCGTGTCTACAGCTTTCATTCTGGGGACTGAACCCAAGGCCCTGGGCATGCTGGGGAAGTGCTCTACCATGGACCTATACCCTGCCCAGCTATCTTAATTTCCATTGTATTTATTAACAGTTTAATTTGGATTATTATATGTTCTACAGATTCACCTCCCAAAACATTCAAATACTACAGTATTTGCCAATTTTATCTTGAAAGCATTCACCCAGCAGACCCTTCCAACTTCTATCCGAGGTGGCTGCCTGCCACTGCTGCTGCACATCTGCTGCCTGTGACCCCGCCTCCTTCCCAGGTTGCATCCCTTTTCCTACATCTCAAACGTATCCTCATTCATTCTGATGCAACATATCCCTTAACGTATTTCGTTTAATCTCTCAGCATGCAAAAAGCTGCCAAGCCAGGGCTGGTGGCACATGCCTGTAATCCCAGCACCTGGAGGCCGAAGCAAGAGGATCACAGAGACTTCGAGTCAGCCTGCAATGAGCTCAAGACCAGCAGGAACTACATAGTGACACCCTGTCTTATCCCTCGCTCCCCACAAAAAACCTACAAAAAAACAAATAAAAATTGCCAAATGGTCTTCACTGATTTGTCACCTTCGTGGGTTCTGAGGAAAATTACAAGGCTAGCTTCACTCCACAGTGGCCAGTGGACTTCCAAGGACACCTCTCTTGTGGATTTGTAGGCACCTCCTCTAATTTGACACTTTTTTAAAAAAAAAGTTTATTCAGTTAGTACATGTTGTGGTATATGAAGCTTATATTCACCTCAGGGAGTAGGTACATGCATGTAACAGATCTTGATTCTTTGTTATTTCCCTTCCTTCCTATCCTCTTTCATGGGCAGTAAGTAGTGGTATACAGACCTGGGTCTGAAAAGCAAATGACTCAAGGTTCAAATGTCAGGGGACACTTATTCCAAGCACTTTGACTCTACACAGATTATAAAACCAAGCTTCAGTATTGTAATCTGAGAGACTGGAATGACAGCAGCCCATAACATAGGCCTGGCAGTGGCGACATGCAGTAAAAACTGCCCACTTGGAGCCGGGCATGGGTGCACGCTTGCAATCCCAGCCTTGGACATTTAATGACTCATTGAGACCCTATCTCAAAACCAAAAGAGTTGGAATCAGAGCAAATCTATGGCTCAGCCCCCTGTACAATAAAAACAAATAAGCAAGTAAAGAAAATCCCCAAACTGACTGAGCCTGTCCAGAGGCCGCAGCTACTGCTCGGAGGCAGAATGCTTGCCCAGCATGTATGAAACAGTGCTGGGTTCAGTCCCAGGAAGAGAAAACAAAAAACAACCTCCCCCCTAAAAACCCAAAACCCAACTTGTGCAGCTCAGGGTTCTTCCTGTCTCCCGACGGGACTGCCGGCACCGAGGGCAGCTCGGGCTCAGCGTGGAGCTGCACTCCGGCGATTCAGTGATGGATCTGAGTGTTCGCTAATTTTACCTTTGCCACCTGTCTGTACAATATATTCTATATTTATACTCCTAGCTGCACATGCTGACTTTTTACATAGCCTGACACACCTTTTCCTTCCACTGTCACGACAGACTTTTGGTTTCTAGTAGCACATGTTTATGTCTAGCAGCATATGCCCTGGTAACCCTACCAACACTTCACAGCTGGCAGAACCCGATCCACACTTCCTTTTTACTCTGATTTCCATAAATCAAAAGGACTGAATTTCTGCACAGTAGCTGTAAAAGGCACTGGCCACATTCTACCAATGGCAGGGGAGGTGGAAAGGAGCTGAACCACTCACTGTGACTCTCTCTAGCCTCAGTCATCATCCTGTGGCAATTAGTGACATCGCACTGGCCACACAACTTGGGACTTTCTCCCTGGGGACAGCAGGGAATAGAAGCCAGGGTATCAAGCCTGGCAATTATTCAGAAGCAAAGTAGATTTGGCGGGTCCAACCTCTGGCTCCTGACTCTTGCCTGGGAAATTTATTCCTTTTACTTTCAGATTACTGACGAAAGCTCTGAATTTTCCAGAGGAAGAACCACTTGTAGCTCTCCCTTCTGGGCAGCACTGGGAAAGGGTGTGGGTGTGCGGCCCAAGGCGACCGCACTCAGGAGCCGGGACAAATTCTCTGATAGGCTACTAGGAATAAGAGGCTAAGAAATTCATAACCAGGTCATGAAGAGCACTGTTCTCAACAGGTGCGTCCCACAGTCTGAGTCTAAGGCGGGTGGAGGGGCGGAGTGTGGCTGAAGACAGGGTGGGGAGAATCTGCAGGACGACTGGGGGCTCTCTAACCAGTGGTCACCTCCTGCAGGGCCAGGGACTTCCACCCAGGCTGGGTCCTTCGGCTCAGGTGGGAACTAGGCCCCTACCTTCCTGAGTGAGTCTGCCCCAGCCACAGCTCTGGCCTCCTTTCCCTGAGACACTGAGTCATTTCCTTTCTCCAGCTCTTACCTTTGAGCCTTCCTTTTCCCTTCTCTGCAGAAGTGACTCACTGCTGAAATGCCGGGTGACACTGAAGATCAAGGATGGGTGATAAAAATACTCCTGATTGTGCAACTTGAGGAAGAGGGATGCAGCATTTGCACTCAGAATTCAGAACACCAGCCAGGAACTCGAAGAATGGCCACTAATAATGGCTATGGCTTCATTTCTTTGTGGAAAGGAAGCCATGGCCCAAGCCAGATTCGCTGGAGCCCCATGTTCTACCTGTTCAACTGTGTATTTCTTTCTTTTCTTTTTTTTTTTTTTTTTTGTCTTTTTGAGACAGGGTCTTACTATGCAGTTCAGGCTGGCCTTGAGCTCACTTTGTAGCCCAGGCTGGTCTCGAACTTGCAATGATCCTCCTGCCTCAGCCTCCCGAGTGCTGGGATTATAGGCGTGAGCCACCACGCCCAGCTTTCAACTGTGTATTTCTTCGAGACGTGCTGAGCATGACAACCCAGATCACAGTGAGGAAGACAAAAATGAGACTGAGTTCAGAAGTAGGGGAGAAATCTGGGCTCCTCTTCTCATCAGGCCCATGGGGCCTGGCCCAGGCCTAGAGAGCAGGGCTCTTTCTCTCTAGGCTTTCTTTCCAGGGCAACTGTATTTTCCCGGTGTGGGAGTGGTGAGGGAAATGAGGGTGACAGAACAGGCTCCAGGCTGGCCACTGTTCTGACCTAAGAGGCCCTGACACCAGGGTCACCCAGCGCTTCACTGTATCCAAACCTGGGCATCACAACAGTCAGGCTGTCTTCCCACCAAATTCACTGCTGGAGTAGATGCAAACCAGCTGAGTTCTTCCCCTGACTAATCTTCATGGCTGAGCAAAACAAAACAGAGTTCTCTATAGGACGGCTCCTGGGCCAGGTTACAAACTATTCAAGATGGGGAATTAAAAGCAGCAAAGTTGCCCAATCCAAAGGTTGGAGCAGAGACATTCATGAAAGTAGAGAAACACATACATGTATGCATGGCCATGTACGTAGACCATGTGTGTGGGAGAGGTGCTACAGATGAGAATGTTACAAAAGGAGAATTTGTGGTATGAAAACTTGACTTTTTGGCTAGGCATAGTGGTGCATGGCTGTAATCCCAACACTAGGAAAGGTGAGGCAGGAGGATCACCATGAGTTTAAGGCTAACCTGAGCTACATAGTGAGCCTAAACTATGGAGTAAGACCTTGCCTCAAAAAAAACTCCAAAAATCCAAACCAAAGCAAATTGAACCAAACCAAATGGCACTTGATTTTCCAGAGAATTAAGAGAAAAAAAAAGGAAGAAAAAAAGGAAGGAAGGAAGGAAGGGCTTTAAAAGTTGCTCTTTGGGCTTGGGTGTAGGTCGAGCTGATATGGCCAAACACACCAAGAAGGTCGGCACTGTGGGTAAATATGGGACTCGCTATGGTGCCTCACTCTGGAAAATGATGAAAAAAATTGAAATCAGCCAGCACGCCAAGTACACTTGCTCCTTCTGTGGCAAGACCAAGATGAAGAGATGGCCTGTAGGGATCTGGCACTGTGGTTCCTGCATGAAAACAGTGGCTGGTGGGGTCTGGACCTCCAATACCACTCTACAGTCACAGGCAAAGTCAGCCATCGAAGACTGAAGGAATTGAAAGACCAATCGAAGCTCTACAATTTGAGACATTCCTAGCCAATAATAAATGGGTTAATTTATGTAATAAAAATAAATAAAAGTTATTGGTGTAATGTTAAAACGTAGAAAACTGGCTCAATGGTGATGGAGAACTTGCTTTTCAGAGATGCCTCTTAACTGCAAAGTGCTCTCCATGGTCAGGAGTCCCCCCTCTCACACGTGAGTGCACACATCCAAGGCTTGCCCCTCACCCAGAGGATGCACCACCCCGAGAGCTCCCGGAGGCCCCCGCTCCAGTCAGCAAAGCACTGGCCTTAAGACAATGAGGTTCTAGAATACTGACACAGGTCCCCAGCTCTGAGCTACACTTTGTAGAAGTGCAAATCTCTCGTGTGTGCACCTCGTCCCTCCTTCCCTCGTCCCTCCTTCCCATCCACGTGGAGAGGCTGGGACCTAAAGTCAGACTCAGACTCTGGTCGAGCGTGCTCCTCAGACCATCCTCAGAGGATGTCCAGAGACTCCCCAGCCCAGGTCCCTGCAAATGCTGGCAGGCGCAGTCTCCAGGTCAGACTGTCCTTAAGTGGTAGATGCGGTTGCTTCCTTTTCTTCCTATGAGTCCCAAGTGCACCCAAGCAGGCTTTGAGAAGGGAGGTGCCAGCAAGCTGAAGGAGGCTTTTCTCAGCTGATCATCTTGGGAAAAGCCAGATACAAACTGCACAGCTGGAATGCAAGGGTTGAGAAATGCTGAAGCAGCCCTGAGGAGGGACAAGGACTCTCCCTCCAGGAAGGCAACGGGAGGAGGGCTGGCAACACTGAGGAAAAAAGCAGGTTACCCACAAGGGTCTGTCTTTCTGGGAAGCGGGGAGGCACCCCCCCCCCAAATTCCCTTGCAATGAGCGGGAGGAGGCCAGCGACAGGTTTGTGTTTGTTTCTGAACATAAAGAAAACAAAGCTCAGTGAGCAGAAGCAGTTCTGGCTAAGTGAGCTCTCACCACATCAGCATGTCCATAATTACCCATGTGGGGCCCACCAGTGAGGGTCACCACTATCACAGACAGAGGCTACGTATCATGGAGCCCCTGAGCACAAGGCAAGGAAGAGGGGACCTGCTTCAGGGGGTGACAGAATGTGCTAAGCTGTGGACAAGTCACTCATGAGTTTACCACATCTCAATTTTCTCATCTGTGAAAGATACATGAGCTGGGTGTGGTCGTGTCTGCCTGTGAGCTCAGGACTTTGGGAGGCTGAGGCAGGAGGACTACAAACTAGAGTGCAGCCTGGGCAACTCAGTGGGACCAGAGTCAGAGGCAAAACAACACTGGGGAGGTGGCCCCAGGTGTCTGTCTGTCAGCTGGTCTGTCTGTCAGTCTCTCTCTCTCTCTCTCTCTCTCTCTCTCTCTCTCTCTCTCTCACACACACACACACACACACACACACACACTCTCTCTCTCTCTCTCTCTCACACACACACACACACACACACACACACACACACACACACACACACTCTCTCTCTCTCTCTCTCACAGACACAGACACAGACACAAACACAGACACAGACACAGACACAGGAGAAAGAGGTTGTTTCTGGGTAGCCTGAGGGATGAGCTTCCTGAACGTCCCAGCACAGGGTGAGCTGGCTCCTGTGGGGCGTGAAGGGCCGGGGCCTGGCTGCCGCCATCTGGGGCTGGTCGCTGTCTGGCACCTCAGACCACAGAGACCTGTGGAGACCCAGCATCCTCAGGGGAAATCAGGCAAAAGCAGGCCTACAGCAGCTGCTTCCTGCTAGGGAGAGCAGCGAACACTGCTGCTTGCACGTTTTGGGTTGGCTTTCTCAGGCACAATTCAGGCGGCATCTGAAACTGGGTCAGGCCCCGGAGTGGGCAGCACAGATATTACAATTGTGTTTGCTAATCTGAACTGAGTGTCAGCATCGGTCCTGCGACTGCAGGGAGCTCATGTCTGAGGAACTCGAGGGTGTGATGGAGAACGGAGCTGGCAAAGGAGGACACGGAACTGCTCCTTGGCTGCTGTCACATTGGCAGTGGGCACCAGGAACCTCAGGGGAAACGTCCCAATTCCCTCCAGCCGGCAGATTTCAGAACTCTGGGGAGCTGCAGGGAAGGAGACAACCCCAGAGGACTGTCATCTTTGATCTATTCCCACCCCACCCCTCCCCTGTCCTGGGGATTCAGTCCAGGTCCTTTGCACAGGGCTACATACCCAGCTCTGTTTTTATTTTTTATTTTGAGATAAGGTCTCAGTAAATTGCGCAAGCTGGATTTAAACTTTTGATCCTCCTGCTTCAGCCTTCCAGAGTGCTAGGGTTATAGGGATGTGCCACCACACCTCCCATTTCTGTATCTCAAGTTAACTGAGGCCAAAGGCTGTAGGCCGCAGTCTTGCTGACTTGTGTTCGGAAACACTGCCCTTTTGCCCTGTCAGGAGCATGTACGGGGACGAGAGCCTGAGCCCACACACAGGGCCCGTGTGCAGCAGCTGAAGTGCGGCCAGGTCAGGAGGCCATCTGGACTGTGACTGTCCCCGCACAGCAGGTAATCACCTTCAGACTTCAAGCCTACCAGTGCTGGCCTCCTACCAGCACCAAGGAAGCTGAGTGAGAGCCAAGCTCAGGGCCCAGGCAGGAGTGGGTCCCTGGGACTCAGTCCACACTTCAGCAGGAAAGATTCCCAATGTCCCATGACCTTGCTTGGCCATGTGCTGCTTCCAGGAGAAGATCCTGGTGCCTCGAGCCAGCTACTTCAGGGCTGCTGGCTGGAGAGGCCCACTGGCCACAGCTGAAAGCCGCTCTGGGGCAGGGGCAGGGGCAGGGGCAGGGGCAGGGGCAGGGGCAGGGGCAGGGGCAGTGAAGGCCTCTGTAGGCTCTGCCAGAGTCAACTTCCCTACTTCTGGAAGGCAGGGGAGCCAGGGGAGCCACATGGAGTAAGTCTCCTGGCCCCTCATCCTGCTCTCAGGTGGCAGCTTCAAACTTCACCAGCCAGGCCTCCCGTTCCAGCCTCACCGCAGCTTTTCCTGCGGCTGCACTTCAACACATTTCACAGTCCTCCTTCTCGTAAACACCCTTCTGAACTACTCAGGATTGTGTCATCTTTGCTGTACTGTGCTACCTCACTGCCATTTCTGGGGACCATGGATCAGCAACCAGAGCTGCATTACAAGTAGCAGCCGTCCCCACATACTGAGCCCACAGCCAGCTTCTGCCACTAAAAGTTCAGTTCCATTCATGCGCCCTGAAAGGACAGGCCTGTGTGTCCCAAATGGCCCCCTGGGCCTTGATCTTGCCACATACAAGTGTGCAATAAAGACTTCTTAGAAAATGGGTAGATCACCCTCATCTTGCAGGATTAGTTGACCTTCCTTTTAGCCCAAGGCACAGCGATTTCCTTCCTGGCAGGCAAGACTCCTGCTCTGCGCTGCCAGCTCCCAGGCATCCCCTGCCAGCAGCCATTCCCTAGACCTGCCCTGAGAGTGAGGGCAGGGGGGTCAACTCCAGCCCTGCCTACCACTTGCTCCCTATTAGAGGAAGAGAGGCTTCCGGGAAGTGCATCTGACCTCTGGAGTGGCTATAGTTCCTTCCAAGGGCTGTAAGGACCCCTGGACAGGCAGCAAAGGCCTGCAGAGGACTTTTCTTCCCTTCCCTGGTCCTGGTGAGGGCTGGCAGGAAGAAGGGCCTCAGCAGCAGGCGTCCAGCATGGGGGTGGCCAGACAGGGAGGTCCCTGGGGTTGCAGCTATCAGCCGGAGACCAGGCTCCAGGAAGGAAGGAAGGGCAACTCTGGCCGAGGCTGAGATAAGAGGGGAACCATGCTCAGCACAATGGGTCCCACAAGGCTGGGAGGCCCCGAGTCAGATTTTGCCCTAACCTGGCCTCCTGTCTGTTCACACAAGCCACGTAAATATTTACTGCTGTTTATGTTCCTGTTCCACTGGGTCCCCTTTGAGGCCCTCTCCTACAGCCCACAGATCTGCAAGCTCCCAACCACGGGGCATGTCTGCCTTTAAACCGAGAGGAGACCCTGGTTCACTTGGAAAGGGCCACAGGCATTGTTCTACCATGCAATGCACAGGAGCAGTCCCTCAGGACAAACACGTCCTCTCAACCCTGCCCTGGGACACTGGGGAACTTACGGAGTCCGGTCGTAGGTGAGGCCGTTCTGCCGCTGAGAGTTGATTGGTGGAAGAACAGGTTTGCTGTTGATCTCAAGTCCTCTCCTCAGGGTCTCCCGGATCTGCTCTGTGTCTGCGATGACATCACTAAGTCGACCGATGGCCCTTTAGCTCCCAGTCACGCCCAACCTTTCTTTTCTTTTCTTTTTTTTGGTACCAGGGACTGAACTCATGACCTTGCGCTTACCAGGCAGGTGCTTAAACTACTGAGCTAAATCCCCGGCACCCAATCTTTCTTGAACCTAGTTCAGCAGGTTACTGGGGAAGACCACCATGCTGACCAGTCCAGGCACCCAGACGGGACAGCTGAGCACGTGCAGACGTGAGGAGACAGGATGGGGCACCACACTGGAGGAGCAGCTGAGGGTCTGCATCAATCTTGCAGGAATCAGGAGGTGGCCCCTGGACCTCAGAAGGGTACTTGCCACTGTCCTTTCCTTCCTGCCACTCAGGCCTCAGTCCCAGACACTGGATGTCTACTAAGGCCTCTGCCCCTGCCCAGTCACCAGGTATTCTGCCTGCTGAAATGGGTGCTGCAAGGGTTTCAAGTGCCCTGCCATGCACGGGCTCTTCAGGGGCAGCTGGTACCCATCCCGCTGTCCCTCGCTGAGGCCTGGGGCAGTGGCTATCTGAGGCCACCTCTCCACCTTGCTCTATACCAGGAACTCCAATTCCAAGGAGACGGCGAGGACTGCGCGGCAGACAGCAGCCGCCGGGTGGGGTTATCTCTCTGAGGGGTGTTCTGAGGTCTTTGGAACGAAGTTTACTAGTCTCTTTCCCCGTATGGAGAATTTGAGCTAAAATCTATCTCAGCACACTGTAAACACATATGAAGAAGGAAATGAACACTTGTTATTCAAAGGGTGGACTTAAAGTAGGAAACAGGATTACTAACTTTTCTGACTGACTTGTTACCAGGGCATGGAGCACTATTATTTATTTATTTATTTTTGGTATCAGGGATCGAACAAATGACCTTGCAGTTGACATGCAGGCGCTTATGCCACTGAGCTAAACCCCCAGGTGCTGTTTTGGTTTTTGAGACAGGGTCTCACTACATAGTTCAGGCTGGCCTTGAACTCACTATGTAGCCTAGACTGACCTCGAACTCCGAGCGAGCCTCCTGTCTTAGCCTCCTGAGTACTGGGATTACAGGCATCTGCCACTACACCTGGCTATTTTTCTTTTGTACTGGAAATCGAAACTCAGGGCCTCCTGCTTTCAAGGCAGGTGCTCTGACACTGAGCTATACCACAACCCTAACTTTTATTTTTTAATTAAAAAATCTTTCGCTGGTACTGGGGATTGAATTTAGGACCTTAGCACTAAGTTATATCCCATCCCTTTTTTATTTTTTGAGAGAGGGTCTTACTAAGTCATCATATATCCCAGGCTGGACTCAGCTTGTAATCCTCCTGCTTCAGTCTTCCAAAGCACTGGGATTATAGGCATGTGCCACCATGCCCAGTTGTAATTTTTTAAAATAGCCAGTAAAGATTAAAATTGTGAATCACTTCTTAAATTGCCTCTTTTGTCAAAAGTAACCAAATGATTCTTTTTGTGGGGGCAGTGCTGGAATCAAACCCAGGACCTCACATAGGCTAGACAAGTGCTCCACCATGGCGCTTCATGACAAGTGATTTTAATAACTGTACAACTGTAATAATTGTATGCCTTCTCTCTGAATGTCCTACACACTTGGTACACTGTCCAAACAAGCAAGAGCCTAGTGTGGCGGCATATTCTTGAATTCCCAGCACTCGGGAGGCTGAGGCAGGAGGACTGTAGCAGGTACAAGGCCAGCCTGGGCTACACAGTGAGTTCAAGGTCAGCTTGAACTGCAAAGAAAAACCCTGTCTCAAAAACAAAACAAAACAAAACAAAACAAAACAAAAGAACGAAACAGCAGCAAAGAAAGGAATGGGTTAAACCTTTGTACTAGAGGTTTAAATTATCATTTTCAAAAAGAAAAATCCTTTTATGAATCTTCCCACACCTAAAGGTGTAGCCAGCAGAAGAATGCATGTTCAGCATGCACAAGGCCCTGGGTTCCACCTCCAACACCAAAAGAAGGAAGGAAGGAAGGAAGGAAGGAAGGAAGGAAGGAAGGAAGGAAGGAAGGAAATATTCACACAGATATTTTACGTAAGGTGGCAGAGATCTTGTTCCTCAGTAAACAAGGATGGAGGAACTGAGAAAGGAAGTAGACAGACAAGCTGTGAACATCTGGCATGTAAGTGGGTTTCTTCCTTTGGAGCTGGCTAGGGACATCCTTTGCTAAAACCCACAGAGACCAAGACCAAGCACGGGAGCTTCCAACAAAACAGACACATCCTCCTCCCCTCCAATCTCACCCGGAAGGCAGAGGTGCTGGGGTGCCATTACAGCCCCTTACACTGCATCTTCAGGACAGCACATGGACCACTTGCAAGCTGGCTTCATACTCAGGCTTTCCTCTCTAAAGCCCTGGAAAGGCCTGAGGGCAGAGATCTTGGGGTCTGGCATGGCCTGAAGGCCAGAGCTGGGCCCTGTGTCAATTCTGTGGGGGGCTAATGTTTTTCTCTTGCTCTTGAGTAGACTGTGGACTTTTCCTGTTAACTGTTCTATGGTTTCACTTACCTCCATGACCTCAGATCAAAAGGGCAAAGTGAAAACACAATGGTGATGCATTTGAAATACACATGGGAAACACAGCTAGAAAAGGGCCCCAAAGCTCCTTTTATTCCCCTTTGCCTCAAGATTTCGGTTGCTGTGTAAGTCAGGCCAGGAAATAAACCACTGCAAGGGCTGTCAGTTAGGCTGCTAGGATGAGACTGGAAAGGAAGAGGGCGGGCAGGGTATCGGCTGCTACCTTTGCCGGACAGCCGCCGGGGCTGTGTGCCGACGCAGATGCTCCGGCTATCCTCCTCGTCCTCAGGGGGCCGGCTTAGGTCATCCCAGGCACACTTAGCACTGACACCACTCAAGTTGGAGCCATCGGTTTCGATGCCTTTGTCAACTCTTTCCTGCTTGAAAAGAATCAAACAGCCAGAGTTCCTTCAGAGAACTGGCGGCCCCATGTCACCAGCACCCAGCCAGCTACCACCCTTAGTGTGTATTGAGCCCTTGCAGGTGCTGAGCACGGACAGCTGCTGCGAGAGCAGGGACTTGGAGCCCTGGTTACACATATGATGGGTTCTGCCAGCTACTAGACTCCTCTGGAGAACCGGGATCTGGGAGAGCCAGCAGAATAAAAAATCCAGGGAAGCGTCTTTACACCCACCCTCCAGCACGGTGGCTTTCACGCCTCTTTCCAAACCCCTACCCTGCCTGTCCCGTGCTGGCCCGTGGAGCTGACATAGCAATGATAGGATGTGCTTCCCTGAGGAAAGGAACAATCCTTCCTGTCCTCTCTGATCCTGTGGGAAGCCCCCCACTCTCACCCCAATGCTGCCACAGGGTGAACCTGCCACGATTGGGGAGAGCCACAGGTGTAGTTGCCTCTTCTAACAGCTAGAGGGGGTGGTCTCCCCAGAGCAGTGGGCTGCCTCTCCCCTAGCTGCCAGCTAACTGGTCTGCCAAAGAGTTATAGATTCAGTAGCTGTTTTTTTCTTAGGCCTAACTGGGCCTGAAGGACAGTGACCATCGGTAGACCTCCCACCCCAAGCTCTGTCTTTGTGCAGGCCTTGGCATTGTGGGGTTCAAACCTCTCCAACAGCCTCAAAGAAAAACTGTACTTAAAACTGTTTTCTGGCAAAACACTATTCTGTAACACTGGGCTTTGGTTCAAAGGTCATCTGGAAGGTTCCAGTAACCTTGCCTGTAAACAGCCATATGGCCAAATAAACCTCCTGTGACAGCCCACAGTTCCCTGTCTTCTCGTCTCACTCCCAGGGATCCATAAGCACTAAACTGGCCAGAGAGCCTATAGGGGAAGCCCAGGCACTGTCCTTATTTCTCTGGACTAGTCACAGGTGGTTCCTCCCTTCTGTGCTACCAACAGTCTGGGCAAAACTGGGGGTTCTGAGCAGGGCATGTAGGCCCTGGTTTGCTCAAGGGAGAACCTGAGTTCCTCTCTACACTGGCTGCCCTGAAGCCCTCCCCTAGGTGAAGAACTGAGGACAGACACTTCTCGGCTTTTACAAGTCCGGTCCACTTATTTTATAAGTAAAAAGAAAGAGTTAAGACAGAGAAGTCAGGGGCTTGTTTAAGCACACAGCTGGTTAGCAGTAGAGCTTAAAGTGATTTTATTTGTTTGAGACAGGGTCTCGCTGTATAATCTAGGCTGATCTTAAACTAGCAGTGATCCTTCTGCCCCAGCCTCCTGAGTGCTGGAATTACAGTGTACATTGCCATGCCCCACCCAGTAGTTTCTCTTAAATCAGAGAAACATAAGACAGCTCTCAAATGAATTGATTGCTAGCAGACCCCAGAAAGACCCAAACAAATAGAAAGGAGTTCAATCTTGGTGCACTAGGGCCAGCAGGACAGACAGCTGCACTCTCTCCCATGGTTTGCCAGCCTTTGTTGGCTGGTGTAAAGGAGGTCGCGGACTTGAGAAGAGAACTGTTCTTCAGACAAACGGTGGTTTGCTTACCCTACCAGTTCAAGGACCAGGTTTGCTCTGAGTACCTGGCACCTATGACAGTGGCCAAAGAGCAGCCCGAGGTGCTCCTTGCTGGATCCCACTGTGGCTGTAGAGCAAAAGCTCAGGGCAAACACTGCCGTCATGGCTCCTTTTACGCTTAGGCAGAGGATACATAGCCATTAAGTTTAAAGCAGAGACAAGAGAGGGAGCTGGCAGCAGTTTGAAACTGTTAGTGTTAGAGGCACTGGGAAAGCAGAGAAGCATCATCTGTGAATGAAATGGATTCCTGCCCCAGGACTCACAGGCCCATGGGAAAGAACCCAGAAATGGCAGGCTATGTGTCCGTCACCTCTCCCCTCTGTAGGACATGAACTCCTGGCAGCAGTCTGTGACTTGTCAGAGATGGCGGTGACTTGCAGTTTTTATGGTGCAGGCAGAAGGAGCCGGCTCCCTGTTGCTCCTGTTCTGTCGCCCACAGGACAGGAAGTGATGCTCGTAGGGTTTTCAAAGTTCGCCTGTATGTCAAAGAAGCCCTTCCTCTAAAACACTAAAGCTGGCACTGACACTCTGCAGCTGGCCACAGCGAGGGGCAGTGGTGGCTGAGGTGTCTGGAGATGAACGTGTCAGGAAGGGTGATGGGATTCTTGGACCAACCAGCATGCACACTGCAGCTATGCCTTGGGGCCCATATTACTTGGGCCACTGTCTGTATAGTGGCTCTTCGAAAGAAACTCTGTTCTCCTAAGAAGGGAAAGTGGGGGAATAAATCCTGAGCAAGAAAGCAACATCCACTGCATGTATTTTCTTTTGCTGTGGGTTATCTAATTTTTTTTTTTTGGTACCAGGGACTGAAATCACGACTTTGAGTTTGCCAAGCAGGCAGTTATGCTGCTGAGCTAACCCCCCCACCCCGCCCTGGGTTATCTAATTTTTAAAGTTGATACGTAATTTACATACAACAGACTCTGCCTTTTTGGGGCTGCAATTCCTGTTCCCTTATGTGCCCTGTGGTGCTCAGGGGCAGGCTCCAAGTCAAGCTGTACTTCTCATTCCCACACAGAGTCGCAACTTTTTCTCAGGGTGAAAGTCAGTGCTATTTGGAAGAAGCCTAGAAGCAGGGTACTAGCAAGTTCTCATCACTCAAGACATACTTGCAGGTGTGGATCGATCTCAAATATGGTCTCTCCTCTCCGCATGTCGGTTATGAGCCAGGGGCCGCCGGCGCTGTGAATAAGGAAAGGGGAAACGATGGTGTCAGGGTCTGTAGCAGGGATGCCAGCCTCCCTGAGACATGGTGTGGGAAGGACCCTTATCCCAGACCAGGGCAGCCTGGCCCCGGGGCTGATGGGGGCATGCACTCACATGGGCACTGTCCGAAGCAGCTCCAGGATGCCCTGGCCGTTCCACTGCTGGGCTGAGTGCAGCTCCTCTGTACAGACACCAACAATCTGGAGCCGGGAACAAGATTCCACCGTGTTACTGGTCAGCCCCTATCCCCAAAGGTCAGCCACCTAGTGTCACCCACAGGCCCTCCGCGCACCTGCACTGGTGTGTGCACAGGGAGGGTGCCCTGAGGAGGGGAGGGCTCCCGGCAAGGAGATGGCCAGGTCCCCAGACCCACTGAGGCTACACTCTCACTCTTGCCATGATGGGTCAAGCGTCTGGCTAAAGCAAGGCCCAGCTTGTAGTGGCAGAGGAGAAAATGATGGCCTGCACCAACTCAGGCCTGGTACTGGGCAGCAAAGGAGGGTCAGGGACACAGGCAGCCTTCACACAGACCTCATCATACCCAAAAGCGAATGCTGACATGTGAGGCCAGCCTGGAGCTGGTTTCCTATGGGAAGTCCTGTGCCTGCAGCCCACCAGGTCTTCAGTCTGAAATTTCCTCCCTGTTACCCTATCAAAGCCACAGCCCCTCCCTCCACCCCAACTGCCCTTCCACACCCAAAACCGGATGAGCCACCAGATAGATCATCAGAGGCTGGAGAAGCCCTGCAGGGGTCCGCCACGCCCTTCACACTTCCTGCCTGTGCCTGCTCCTCACCTGGAGGAAGGTGACCAGCCCGAAGGGCGTCTGCACGGGCTGCAGTTGCGGGTCCTCTGTCAGCAGCATATGCTGGATTCTGGACTCACTGTTATCCAGAGGGCTGTGCCAGGACACGTGGTCCCCACTGCAGAAGGTATTCTCTGTGGAGAGATAGGGAACCCTCAGTATCTGAGGCTTCAGGAGCCTGGGCTGGGAGACATGGCCCCTGAGGAAGGTAAGAGCGCTCTCTCCAGGCAGAAGCGAGGAGTTTGTGGGTACACTAAGTGACCCACTCTGCTGGCCTGCAGTAGTGGAGAGCAAAGGCTTCCCAGAGAAGCCCCAATACTCCACTCTCAGCAGCATCTGCATGGTGCCCCGCGTGCCTCAGTGGGGTGTGTGAGTGGGAGTGCAGCAGTCTCTGTGGACACGGGCACTGCCTAGCCTCACTACTGCGCTGCACACATGCCTGGCACTGTAGGAAACTGTTTAAGGCAGCATAACCACAGGGGACCCCACGCGGTATTCAGTGCCTACCACCTCTGGCTCTCACCTTGGGGAGCCAGGCACATACATTTAGCAGCCAGTGAGCATCCACAGGTTCCTTTCCATTTTTTTAAACACTGGGACCTGAACTCAAGACCTCACACTTGCTAGGCAGGTGCTGAGCTACACTCCAGAGCCCCTTCCACTTTCTTATCCTAACACAAATTACAGGGCATTATTTTCTACATTTCACTTAATTACATGTCTTAGAGCTCACTTCACATCAGTGGACAAGAGCTACTCCTAAATGGCTGCATCTTGGTTCATTATGGTCCAGCACTTATGATTTGGGAATCTGAACAGCTGAGATCTCTCTTATCAACACTTACAGACACATAGACACAGCCAGACACATAGACACACACACACACACACACAGACACACACACACACACACACAGACACACAGACACACACACACACACACCCTTGCCTGAAGGCTCTGTGGGAAGTTTCTCAAGATTCTGCTCCCACTGTCTTAAGTCTGGACATCAATCCCCTCCAGTCAGGTGATGGCTACACGACCATCTTTCCCGCCCAGGCAGGTTCGGGCTGCTGTCCTGACCGCAGCAGCAGCACCTCAGAGAGGGCAGAGAGGACGCAGCTCCAGCTGTGCCATGAGAAGCTCTGCATTTCCCAAGTCCTACTGGCCCATGTTTCCTAGGTCCCCACTTCACAGAGGCGTGGCCCTTAGGCTCCTTTCATGCTTCGTGAGTAAGATACAATGCAACCAGTAAAAGGACTTGAATTAATATTGAAATGACCTCCAGCACACACACACACACACACACACACACACACACACAC
>PVLA01002610.1:0-152425 GCA_004027455.1 Hydrochoerus hydrochaeris | reverse complement strand
CTACAAAGTGAGCTCAAGGCCAGCCTGAACTGCATAGCGAGACCTTGTCTCAAAAAGACCAAAACAAACAAACCAAGACAAAACAAAAGTCAGTCTTCACAACCTCTTCTAAAAAATGAAAGTGTAAAAAATAAATAAATAAAATAAGAGTAAGCCAGGCATGGTAGTACACATTTGTAATCTCAGCCCTTGGGAGGCTGAAGCAGGAGGATCATTGTGAATTGAAGGCCATTCTGGGCTACACAGTAAGTTCAAGCTCAGCCTGAACTACATAGCAAGACCCTGTCTCAAAAACTAAAACTAAAACAAAACAAAAAATAAAAGGGAAAAACACTTCCCCATTCATTCAATGAAGCCAGTATTACTGATATCAAAACCAAAGAATTGTAAAAATAAAACCAAAAAACAAACCATTGACCAATATTCTTTATGCATATAGAAACAAAAATCCTCAATAAAATATAGCAAGCTGAACCCAGCAACTTATAAAAAGGGTTATATACCATGGCCAAGGGTATACAAATGATCAAGATGTGATAAGTATATGTAACAATTCCCCAAGATTATCATATATTATAAACATATATTAATAAAAAATAGCATCAACAAAAACAATAATCATGTGGATTTACCTCAGAAGTATATGGTTGGTTTAACATAAGAAAATCAAGCCTGTGAGCCAGAGGCAGCCATTAAGACCAGAACGAGAATCAGGAAGCCAACCCATGTCTTCCTATGAGTCAGTGGCAGCCATGTGGGCCAGGAGGAAAATCAGGAAGCCAACCCATGCCTTCCTATGAGCCAGCTGCACACCCCAGAGACAAGAAGAGCAATCCCCGCCCCCCCCCAGCAACCAGCTGATTCAGAGGAACTCAGGCTGAGATGACAGCAACTGAAATTAAAAAAAGAAACAAACAAACAAACAAACAATGCTTATATTGTTTGACTTTGCAGGCCTGAGCATCTTTTTAAAGGATAACAATATGTGTTATAGCAACTGTGGGGGGATTTCTTTCTGTCTTGTTTTTGAAATTCAATGTTTTGTTCTGTTTTATTGTTTTGTTTTATTCCTGTATCTAGTAACCTGAACAACTATTTTGAAGGTAACAATATGCAGTATAACATCCATTGTTAAAGTCTTTTCATTTTGTCTTGAAATCCTATATTGCTACTGTTTTTTTTGTTGTTTGTTTGCTTCATGAAACAAAAAAAAAAAAAAGAAAGAAAGAAAATCAAGCTGCCTGGTGTGGTGGCATATGCCTGTGATGCCAGCACTCAGGAGGCTGAGTCAGGGGAGCTGCTGAGTTCATGGCCAGCCTGGGCTACATAGTGAGTTCAAGGCCAGCCTAAACTATACAGCAAGACCCTGTCTCAAAAAACAAAAACAAATCAAGCTGGGCATGATGGCACAGGCCTGTAATTCCAATACTTTGTGCAGGAGGATTACAAGTTTGAGCCAGCTTGGGCAACTTGGAAACTCAGACCCTGTCTAAAAAAGGAAAAATAAAAAAGAGGGCATGGGTGTACATAGCTCAGTGTGAAGATACAATCCCAAGCACTGAAAAAATTGTTTTTCAATAGATCAATAATGTTTTAAAAATATCAACAATCATCTCAGTAGACAGAGAAAAGATATTTGACAAACCCTAACGTTTTTAATGATAAAAACACTCAAGCTGGGAACAGATGGAACTTTCTCAACCTGGTACAGGGCATCTACAAACATTCCACAGCTACCATCAAACAGGGTGGTGAAAGACTTAATTATTCCCTCTATGATCAGGAATAAGACCGAAAAGTCTAGTCTCACTACTTCTAGTCAACGCTGCATTAGAATTTTAGTCAGGACAATTAGAAAAGAAAATGGAATACAAGACATCCAGACTGGAAAGGATGAGCTAAAACTATATCTACTCATAGATGACATGATCTTGTATGTAAAAACTTCAAATAATGCAACACAAATTATTAGAACCAGTAAACAAGGTTGCAGGGTACAAGAGCTATACATAAAAATTATTGATTTTTCTATATATTAACAACAAAGACTCTGAAAGTGAAATTAAGAAAATTTCTTCACAACAGTATCATAAAAATACAATGTGTAGGAATAAACTTAACACTTGGAACAAAACAGTTAACATTCATAGGATTCGCACAATTTTGCATGTTTGTGTCTGGTGATCTGAGGAACTCTTGAAGATCACTATGGTAAAATAACAACCTTAGTTCTGTTCCTACCATCTTTAGGTTTTTTTTTTATTTATTTTTTTTTTTATTTTAAAGGGGGTAAAATTAAACACAGCAAAACAGAACAAAACAGGACACAAGAAAGCAATGTAAGGGATATAAACCTCAAAGCTAGACAACCAGAGATCTTCACTGTCTATCATATTGTCTCTTGTTTTCTTCCAAATAATTGTCCATATCTTTGCATACAGAGAATTCATACAAAACAACACAGTATAAAACTGATCTGAACGGAATGAGGAAGGCATTTTAGGTCTTCAAAACCAGACAATAGGGAAGTCACTAATGGCTGTCATAGTGTCTCTCGTTCTCTTCAAAATAGCTGTCCATACTTTCATGTATGTTGAAATTAAACAAAACAGGGAGGGGAGGGGTTGGCTGGTTTCCTGATGCCCCAGGTCCCAGCATAGTGCGGGTCTCAGGAGATGCCCTGGGCCACTGCAGGCTTCCAGGCTCACAGCTGCTTACCACGGAGGGGAGTCGATTTGTTTGTTTTTTGAGACAAAGTCTCACTAGGTAGCCCAGGCTGGCATCCAACTCATAGCAATCCTCCAGCCTCAGCCTCCCAGTGTTAGGGCCACAGGCCTGTGCCCCCACACCTGGCTGAAAGTTAATTTTTTAGTAGTAGTAAGCTGTTACTTTCTAATGAATTGACCATTTCACTGCCCAAGTTTTGAAATGGCCAACAGACCACAGAAAGACATCTCTTTAGGCTCCTCCTTGAAACCAACAGCATCAGGAAGCTACTGGCCTGGACTCAGGGCCAATGCTCCTACCATCTTGTTTTGAAGGCCTATATCGTTGTTTTGGGCTCTTTGCTATTGCTATTTGTCTTTTTTGTTTCTTGTTTTTCTAGTAATGTTTTGTTTTTCTCTCTAATACAGAAAGGATAGGAATACATATAGAGGCTTATACATGCCTAGAACTTTTCCTAAACAGTTTACGAGAATCGATTATATTATGTGTGATAAAATGAACAGCTATTTTGAAGAAAAAGAGACATTATGGTATCCATTGCTGATTCCATATCATCATGCTGTGAAATCCAGTAATGCTTTTTTGTTCAGAGTGGTTTTAGTCTGTTTTATGTTGTTTAATTTCAACATATATGAAGGTATGGACAGCTATTTTGAAGAGAACAAAAGATATTACGGTAGTCATTGTTCATTTCCCTATTGTCTGGTTTTGAAGGCCTGTAATGCATTCATTACTCTGCTCTGATCAGTTTTATACTATTTTGTTTTGTATAAATTCATTGTGTGTGAAGATATAGACAGCTATTTAGAAGAAAACAAGACATTATGATAGCCACTCTAGATTCCCTGTTGTCTTGCTTTGAAATCTGTGTCACTTACATTGTTTTCTTCTGATCTGCTTTGTTCTGTTTTGTTATGTTTTACCCTCTTTAAAAAAAATTCTATTCGAAAAATAAAAAGGAATAAACTTAACAAAGTGAAAAACATGTACACTGAAAACTACAAAACACTGTTCAAAGAACTTAGAGAAGATCTCAATTAATGGGAAGATTTACAATGTTCATAGATTGTAAAACTTCATATTGTTATACGGCAAACTGATGTACAGATTCGACACAATCCCATAAAAAAAGCAAATGCTTTTTGGGCAGAAATCCACAAAGTGATTCTAAAATTCATATGGAAATGCAAAAGACCCAAAAAAAGCCCTGGGGGGAAAAAATCTTGAAAAAAAAGGGAACAAAGTTGAAGAACTTAATTTTTCTCATTTTATTACTTATTATTTTAAGTGCTAGGATAGAATCCAGGGACGTATACATGCAAGGTAAGGGCTCTACAATGAGCTATACTCCCAGCCTGGTCTTCCCAATTTTAAAATTTGCTGCAGAGCTACAGTAATCAAGTCAGTGTGGGAGAAACATTTGATCAATGTAATAGAATTAGAGTCCAGAAATAAAACTTACCATTTAGGGCCATTAATTTTGACAAGGGTGCCAAGATACTTTTTCTTTCTTTCTTTTCTTTCTTTCTTTCTTTCTTTCTTTCTTTCTTTCTTTCTTTCTTTCTTTCTTTCTTTCTTTCTTTTTCTTTTTGAGACAGGGTCTCACTATGCAGTTCAGGCTGGCCTTGGGCTCACTACGTAGCCAGGCTGGCCTCGGGCTCACTACGTAGCCAGGCTGGCCTCAAACTTGCAATGATCCACCTGCCTCAGCCTCCCGAGTGATGGGATTACAGGGGTGCACCACCTTGCTTGGCTCCAAGATCCTTTAATAAATGAAAAACAAATCTTTTCAGCAGATGGTGCTGGGATGAGATGGCCACATGCAGAATGCTCAGGTTGGGTTCCTTTTTTTATACTATAAACAAAAACTGACTCACTGTAATAGCTAAAAGTATAGGCCAGGGGTTTAGCTCAGTGCCTGCTTGAAAAACGTGAGGTCATGAGTTTGATCCCTGGCACAAAAACAAACAAACAAACAAACAAACAAAAAACCAAAACCTACAAATATAAAACCCTTAGAGGAAAAATGGAAATAAATCATCTGCCTTGGATTAGGCAATGGTTTTTTAGATTTAATACCAAAGCCACATGCAACAAAAGATAAGATACACTGGACTTCATCCAAATTAAATGTATTGTGTTATAAACAACACCAAAGAAATACAAATCTACTACTTCACACCCATTACAATGGCAATTATAAACAATAATGAGAATGAATCCAAGCCGGGCATGATGATGCATATCTGTAATCTCAGTACTTGGCAGGCAGGCTGAGACAGGAGTCACTGTGAGTTAAAGGCCAGCCTCAGCTCCATAGTGAGTTCAAAGCCAGCCTCCTGAACTACCTGGTGAGATTCTCTCTCTCTCTCAAAAAAAAAAAAAAAAAGCCAAAAAAAGCCAGAAAGTAACAAGTTTGGTAAGAATGTGGAGAAAGTGGAACCCTTGTGCTGCTGGTAGTAATGTAAAGTAGTACAGCTGCTATAGAAATGGCAGTTCCTCAAAAACAGAATTACCCTGTATCCCAGAACTTCCCCTTCTGGGTATAAACCCCAAAAAACTTAAAAGCAGAGGCTTGAACAGATGCTTGCACAGCAGTGTTCAGGGGAGCTCAGTCAGTGGTGCAGCGCTTGCCTAGCATGCACAAGGCCCTGAGTCTGATCCCCAGCTCACACGTACACAAAACACAGCCAAACAGTGAAGCAACCCCTCAAATGTCCACCAACAAATAAGTAGCTTTTTAAAAATGTAGTATTTATATTAAAATGGAACATGATCAGACTTAAAAAGGACACCCTGTCCCATGCTACAATGTAGATGAATCTTGAAGACACTCTATTAAGTAAAGTAAGTTACAAAGGAGAAACACTTGATCATCCCACTTATCTAAGGCATTCGAACTCACAGACACTAGAATGGCGACTGCCAGGGCCCAGTGGAGAAGTGACCGGGGCAGGTGTTTAAAGGTAGAGTTTCAGTATGTGAGGACGAGAAAAGTGCTGGAGATGAACAGTGGCGATGGTTACACAGCATGTAAATATACAAATACTGTACTTAATGTACACTCAAAAATGTTTACAATGGTAAATTTATGTTACGTATATTTAAACACAATTTTAAAAGACAACCCACGGAATGGAAGAAAGTATTGTCAATTATGTCTGTTAAGCATCATACAAAGTATACTTACTCAAAATATATAAAGGGCTCTTTTTTTTTTCAAAAAAGAGCTCTTACAGCTCAGTGATAAAAAATAATTACAAAGAAAATGGGCAAAGAATTGGAATAGCTATTTCTCTAAAGAATATATACAAATAGCCATAGGTATATGAAAAAGATGCTTTGCATGATTAGATATTAGGGAAATGCAAACTGAAACCACAAGGAGGTACAACCACTTTGAACCCATAAAATGGTTACAACTGGGGCCTTGTGCCAAGCCAGGGGACCTAGAACTCAGTGCCCTGTCCCCAGCACACTGGCTCGCAGTATGGGGCAACAGAGGCCACAGCCAACAGACTGACCTGATCCACAAGAGATCAACACTCAGGTACCCTGAAAAGTTTGGCTTTGTGACTGAAACCCCCTCACAGCAACCATAAGACATAGCCATGGGAGGTGGGTTAGTCAGAAAGACAGCTAAATAGGGGTCTCCTGGGACCCCCTGCGAGGTGCAGGCTCAGCTCAGGAGGACTGCGGCATTCTGTACAGTCCTGTGTTCCATTGTGGGTGGCAGAAGTGACCCAAGTGAAGACAGTGTCAAACCTAGAGGTCAGATAACTTAAAAACAACAAGGGAGCTGGGCATGCTGGCACACACCTATAATCCTAGCACTCAGGATGCAGAGACAGGAGGATAGCTACAAATTCAAGGCCAACCTGGTCTACACAGTGAGTATAAGGACAATGAAAACTACATAGTGAGACCCTGTCCCCAAAACAAAAACAGTAACAATAAGAACAACAAGCGAGCTGGGCATGGTGGCAAATGCCTGTAATCCCAGCATTTGGAAGGCTGAGGCAGGAGGATTGCTGGATTTGTAGGCCAGCCTAGCTCCATAGTGAGTTCAAGGCCAGCCTGGACTTCAAAGCAAGACTTTTTTTTTTTTTTGTGGTACCAGGGATCAAACTCATGACCTTGCGCTTGCCAGGCAGATGCTTATGCCACTGAGCTAAATCCCCAGCCCCCAAAGCAAGACTTTGTCTGAAGGGAATATGAAAAATGGATCCAACAGCTCCCACATGACTCAAGAAGATTAATAGAGGAGTAACTGAAATTAGTGAAAAATCGGAAGACAGCATAAAGGGCATAAAAACCTGTTAACACAAGGAACAGTGAACACATTCCAGACATGGAAAAAGAACTGAACACAGAGATAAGTAAAGCACATAGAACCCCAAAATAGCCATGATCAGAAAAACTACTCCATGCTACATAATACCTAAAATACCAGAAATACAACACAAGAGCAGGATCTTAAAGGGTGCTAGAAAAAAGCAAGGAATTATCAATAAAGGAAAGTCCACTAAGTTACAATAGACTTCCTCAACACAAACCCTGCAGGTGAGGAGAGCACTGAATGAAGTGATTTAAGCTCTTAAAACAGCTTCCAACACAGATTGCTACATTCTACACAATTCTTTCAAAACTGATGGAGAAGATACTTACACAATAAAGAAAATCTAAAGAAATTCATGACCACCAAAGCAACCCACCAAAAAATTCACAAGGCTCTTCTAGGAGACAACGAAGTGAACAATGCCAAAAGACACAAATTAATGCAATTAGGAATGAAAAAGGTGAAATCAACCGCTGCTGCTGAAATCCAGAGAATTATTAGCAAACACTTCACAAACATATAAGCCAAACAACTGGAGAACTCAGAAGAAATTCAGATTCCTAGAGACATACATATAAATTGCCAAAACTGAACCAAGAAGACTTAACCTTGAAAAATTCAATAACAGGTATTGAAACTGAAGCACAAAAAAAAAAAAGCAACTAGAAAAGGCCCAGTACCTGATGGATTCACAAGCAAATTCCAGAACTTCAGGAAAGACCTAACACCAATACTCTTCAAACTTTTTAATGAAATTGAGCCAAAGGAATACTTCCAAATTCATTCTCAGAAGCTAACCTTATCCTGATCCCAAAGCCAGACAAGGATCCAACCCCAAAAGGAGAACTACAGGCCAGTTTCTCTAATGAAGATAGATGCAAAAATCCTTAACAAGATACTTGTAAACAATGCAACAGATCATCAAAAAGATCCTACACCATGACAAAGTAGGCTTCATCCCAGGCATGCAAGGATGATACAACATAGGCAAATCAATATATGTCACATCGCATAAGCAAAAGCAGGGACAAAAATTACATGATCATCTCAAGAGATGCAGAAAACCACTTCAACAAAATCCAACATCCATTCATGAGAAAAAAAACTTGAAGAAAATAGGTATAGAAGGGTTTTTGTTGTTGGCTGTTGTTGTTGTCTGAGACAAGGTCTTGCTATGTAGTTCATGTTGGCTTTGTACTTACTCCACTGCCTAGGTTGGCTTCAAACTCAGTGATCCTCCTCCTGCCTCAGCATCCTAAGTGCTGGGACTATAGACATGTGCCACCACACTTGGCTAGAAGGTTTTTATCTCAACATGATAAATTAATTTATGACCAACGTACTGCTATCATCATATTAAATGGGGGGAAACCGAAAGCCTTCCCTCTAAAATAAGAATAAGACAAGGATGTCCATTATCACCACTCTGTTCCAACATAGTCTCAAAACACCAGCCAGAGCAGTCAGGCAAGAGAAAGAAAAGTAGTAGGTTAAGGAAAGAATGAGTAAAAATATCATTATTTGCAGATGACATGATCTCTTACTTACAAGGCTCAAGAAAACTCCACCAAAAGACAGCTAGAATTAATGACAAAAATTGGTAGTGTAGCAAGATACAAAATAAACACAAAAATCAATAGCATTCCTATATAATAATGATCTCACTGAAAAAGCAATTAGTAAAAAAGTTAAATATTTAGGTATTAATTCTTAGGTATTAATATTAGGTATTAATTCCTAACTGAGGAAATGAACAATCTCTATCATCACTCTGAAAAAGAAAATTGAAGAGGACATTAGAAAATAGAAAGAAAGATATACCTTGTTCCTACATAGGCTATAATCAAAATGGTCACATTTCCAAAATTGTTATACAGATTTAATGCAATCACAGTGAAAATACCAATGGTAGCCCTGGCAAGTGTCAGGTCATGAATTCATTCCTGATAACAACAGATAACAGAAAAAGAAAATGCCAATGACATTTCTCAAAGAGTTACAGAAAACGATCCTAAAAGTTATATGGAATCAGAAGAGACCCAGAATTGCAAA
Source organism: Hydrochoerus hydrochaeris (assembly GCA_004027455.1). Lineage (NCBI taxonomy): Eukaryota > Metazoa > Chordata > Mammalia > Rodentia > Hydrochaeridae > Hydrochoerus > Hydrochoerus hydrochaeris. The sequence continues at coordinate 143,307 of PVLA01002610.1, read as the reverse complement.
AGCAATCCTGGGCCACAAAAGCAAGGTAGGTAGCATCACAATCTCAGACCTGAAGTTATACTATAAAGCTACAATGATTAAAACAGCATGGTAGTGACACAAAAATGGCCATGTGAATCAATGGAACAGAATAAAAGAAGCAGAAATAATCCCACTGACACAACTATTTAATCTCTGACAAAAGAACCAAAAATATGCATTGGAGGAAAGATAGCCTCTTTTAATAAAAGAAGCCAGGAAAAGTGGATGTTCACATGCTGAAGACTGAGTCTAGACTCATGTAGCTCACCGTTTATTAAACCAGTGTCAAAATGGGTCAGATTCAAATGTTAAAACAGAAATACTTAATCTGCTGGAAGATAAAATAGGGACAACTCTTAAGGACACAGGAACAGGCAAGGACATAATGGCACAAGAGATAATATCAAGGACAAATGGGGTCACATCAATTAAAAAAGTTTCTGCACAGAGGAACAACCAGCAGAGGGGACAGACAATCTAGTCTTGACTGGGAAAGCATCTATGGACAGAGGACTAATATTAAGAACATACAAAGAACCTGAAAAAATTAGTCCTCCAAAAATAAAAGAGCCAACCAAAACATGGGCAATCAAGATGAACAGACACTTCTGTTCAAGAAGTGCAAATGGCCAATGAATGTATGAAAAAATGCTCACCGCTGTCTATCAGAGAAATGCAAATTAAACTACACTGAGCTACCATCTTAGCCCAGAAAGAACGGCTATCATCAAAAATTTAATAATAAAAATGTGGGCAAAGCTGTGGGGGAAAAAAGGAACTCTTCTACACTGTTGGTGGGAATAGAAACTAGTACAACTGCTATAGAAATCAGTGTAGAGAGTCCTTAAAAAAAGACAAAAACCAAAAAACTAAAAATAGAAATTTTATTTGACCCAGATATCCTAGATTTCTTCCCAAGTTTTCAGGCATGGTGGCACACACCCGCATTCTTAGCATTTGAGAGGCTGAGGCAAGAGAATCTTGAAAATTTAAGGCCAGCTTGAACTATTATAGAGACCCAGTCTCAAAGAGTTAAAATAATTATATTTTATTATATTATGGTAGTGCATACCTGTAATACCAGCCTTGGGAGGCTGAGGCAGGAGGATCATTGAAAGTTCAAGGCCAGGCTGAATTATATAGTGAGTTTAAGGCCAGCCTGAATTACACAATGAGACTCTATCTCAAAAAAAAAAAAGGTGTAGTGACTCACACCTGTAATCCCAGCATTCAGGAGACTGAGGCAGGAGGATCGTTCTGAGTTTGAGACCAGCTTGGGCTGCATAGAGCTCAAGGCCAGCCTGAACTGCATAATGAGACCCTGTCTCAAAAAGACCAAAAAAAAAAACCCCCCCAAAAAGCGAAACAAAAAACCCAAACCCAAATCCAAATCATATTATAGGTATACATGCATACCCATGTTTATGGTAGCACAGTTTATACTAGCTTGATCTTGGAAATAGCATATATATATCCATCAACAGATGAATGAATAAGGAAGATTTGTTATTTATTCACAATGGAGCTGGGGATGAAATTTAGTGGCACAAGTGCCTGCCTGGCAAGTGCAAGGTCCTGAGTTCGATTCCTTGTACCACACACATAAGAAAAAAATATACACAATGGAGTAGTAGCTGTCATAAAGAAAGATAAATTTAGCCAGAAGTGGTAGCATACACCTGAAGTTCCAGCACAAGGGAGGCCACCCTGGACTACACAGTGAGAGCCTCAAGTGCACAGAGACCCTGTCTCAAAACCCGCCCCCCATAAAAGAGCTGAAAGAGGAAAGTCATGTCAGACTGGAACAGAATCAACAGATGGAAAGAATTTAGGAGGGGAGGGAACCTCACTGTGCATGTTGCTGGAGGTCTGCTTGTTCCAGCTGGGATCACTGGCTCTGAAGGCAGAGGACAGCCCGGTAGCAAACTTGGCTGGGGAAGTCGGCTTCCTAGCTGTCTGTCCCCTACAGGATAGCTTGACTTAGCACAGCACTAAGCCTGTGTCGCCTAAGAGCAGGGACCAGTGCGGGGACCTTCTGTGCGGTCCACTCCACTGGTTAGTGACTCCCATGCCGGAGTGCTGGTCACCAGATCAAGGCGGCCAGCCACACGGCCTGTAGTGACAGCAAGTGTCCAGCAGGTGGGACCATGGCTCCTGGTTTAGGAAAGGCGTGCCCGTTCCCTCCGGGCCTCTTCAAACTGATCTCAGGTCCCCATCCAGGGAAACAAACTCCCAACCAAGCAGGGAGGCAGGGTGGAAACAGGGAAGGGGCAGGAAGGTTTGAGCCGTGACCTTCCTTGGCTGGAACCACCCGATGATTCAAAACGTGGTGCGAACCCAAACTGTTCAAGAATAAACAAAAGGCACTTTGTAGGTGATAAAAATGGGAGGAAGCTTTGTCAGGCTGCTGTGAGACCTGAGGCAAGGAAAGGGACTCAGCCAAGCAGCTGCAGGCAAGTGCTGACATCCACCAGGTGCCTCTGAGCTGAAGCGTCAGGGGAGGGAGTGGGGCCCAGCAAGGGCGGGGTCTGCTGCCGCCAAGAAAGTGCTTTCTTAACAGGTTGGGAGCAGCAAAGGGTCACAGTTCTCCAGTCTGGGACAAAGCCACAATGAGCCCATTCTTGAGTCTGGCCTGGTCTTTCTGCCCTGAATGCTCAATCCATTCTGCAGAGCCTCAGCCTCTGGCGCTGGCCAGAGCCGGACCTTCAGCCGCTGGGCTAGTGATGCCTCCGGCCAGATGAGGAGAGGCAGGCGGCTGTCCAGCCAGGGGTTAGAGAAGCCTGCTCCTCTAGGCCTCCCACCCTAAGTGAAGAACACTCCTGGGCCCCTCCCACCCGACCCTTGCAGTCTGCACCTTGCTGCGGGATGAGGGCTGGGGGGCGCCTTTCCGCCCCTGAGCTTTGCCCCGGTATCATCTGAGGCAGGAGGACTGTAAGTCCAAGTCCAGCCTGGGCCCTTATCAAGACCTTATCTCAGAAAAGAAAAGCAGCAGCAAAGAAAAAGGAAGAGGGGAGAGAAGTGGAGGGAAGAACAGAGAAAAGGGCTATAGCTCCCCTAGGTCTGTATCAAGCGTGCGTGCGTGCGCGCGTGTGCATGTGTGTGTGTGTGTGTGTGTGTTACAGAAGAAACCCTTTTGGCCTTGAATGCTTGGAGGTGGATACCACTCCAGCGTGGTAAGAGTGCAAAACAAAACACCACCAAAAATCTCACAAAGAGGTTTACTTTTTACTTGTTGCTTGAGAGGACGGTGTCATGAGCCTGTCACACCCCGTAACTGCTGGGCAAGAGCTCCTGCCTGTGTGCGCAGCTGTGCCGACTCCAGGCTCACCAACTGACCTCATCTCAGCGCTGCCTCCTCAATATCCAGCTCTGGTCATGCTGATCTGAAGACTGTCAACTTAGCAGAACTTAGGGAAACAGGTTGCAGAGAAACACTAGAAAACAAATTCATTCTCAAGGTCTCTCTCTTTTTTTTTTTTAAAGTGCTGGAACTTGAACCCAGGCCCTCGTACATGCTAGGCAAGCTCCGGGCCATTGAGTTACATTCCAGGATCGTTTCCAGTTTTTATTTTGAGACAAGGTCTTGCTAAACTGCTCAGGCTGGCCTTGATCCTGCCTCTTCAATAGCTGGGATGAGTGTGTACCAGCGTATGTGACACTAAGGAGCCTTCACTCACCCCACCTCTGGAGTTTCCCTGCCTGGAGTGTGAAGGGCAGTACAGCGATGGATGTTCTTCACCTCGGCTGCAAAAGTCGCCCCACCAACCCTGCAGTCAAGATGTTCGCGCTCCATGGGTGGAGCCTGTTCCTTTAAGGGATCGAACTTATGACTGTGCACTTGCAAGGCAGGCACTTATGCCGCTGGGCTAAATCCCTGGCCTGATTTTCTTTTATCCGTACACATTTGTCATACATACTGGCCACAGGCATCACAGGGAATTTGTACCTGTACTTTTTTTTTTTTTTTTTTACCATTCCCTTCCCTTCAACTCTTTCTGTCCCATTTACACAAGCTTTGTTTCCACTTTTTTCCTTCCATTCTTTTCTTTTTTCCTTTTCCTTCCCTCTCCCTGCTCCTTTGTTCTCCTCATCTGAGCATGTTCTTCCTACTCCCCACTATCTGTCCTTCGTTATGTACCTTGTTTACATTTTGGGTTCTTCACACAAGAGAAATATGATATTTAAACTTGTGTGTCTAATTTATTTCACTGGGGATTACAGTTTCAAGGTGCATTCATTTTCCCACAAATTTACCCTCCTTTATGGCAGAGCAGTGCTCCGTGCACAGGAATTCATTTTCTTTGTCCACCCATCCCCTGCCACCAGCGTGTGTCACTGGTTGAGTCTAGATGACAGCTAATTCCTTCTGGGGTGAGCAGAATCTGCGCTGTTTAATTTGCACCTCTCGAGTGTACTTCTTCATCTGACAAGTGTGTGCTCATCTCAGATGCCCATTTTTGGACTGAATGTTGGCTTTGTATCCAGCTACGCTACTGAATTTGATTATCAAGGAGTCTTTTGCTGGAGGTTTTGGGGTCTTCTATGTAGAATACCATGTCATCCAGAAATAAGGATAATTTAGTTTTCTTTCCTATTCTTATTCCTTTTCTTTCTCTTGTCTAATTGCTCTGGCTAATACTTCCAGAACTATATTGAACAGGAGTGGTGACTATGGGTATCTTTGTTTCTGACTTTAGAGTGAAAGCTTTCAGTTTTTGACCATTTAGAATGATGTTGGCTGTTGGTTGGTCATAGATGGCTTTTATCACATTGAGATAATTACGATCCATTCTAATTTTTTGTAGGGTTTTTTGGTTTGCTTTGGTTTTTGTCTTTTTTGAGACAGGGCCTCACTATGCAATTCTGACTAGCCTTGAGCTCACTTTGAAGCCCAGGCTGGTCTCAAACTTGCAATGATCCTCCTGCCTCAGTCTCCTGAGTGCTGGGATTACAGGAATGAGCCACCACGCCCGGCTTATTTTGTTGAGTTTTTTAGCATGAGGGAGTGTTGGACTTTATCAAGTGCTTTTCCTGCATCTATTGAGATCACTGTATGGTTTTTGTCCTTGGTTCTGGTAATGTATTATACTTACTGAGTATGTTGAACCATTCCTGCACCCCTGGGATAAATCCTACTCTGTCATGGTGTATGATCTCCTTGACTATTTGCTGCATTCTGTTTGCCAGTATCTTAATGAGGATTTTTGCAGTTATGTTCATTAAGGAGACTAGCCTGTAGTTCTTGTTTGGAGCCATCCCTGATTTTGATATCAGGATAATGCTTGCTTTCGTGTTTGGGAGTATTGCTTCCTTTTCAATTGCATTAGAGAGTTTGAGAAACAGCAGCATTAGATGTTCTCTCAAGTTCTTACAGAATTCAGCAGTGAATCCACTAGAACCTGGGCTTTTCTTTGTTGGTAGTTTTTAAAATTGTTTCTTCAACTTCAGTGACTGATAATGGGTTTAGAATTTTATCTTCGTGATTCAGCTTTAGTATTTCATATGGTTCTAAGAATCTGTCCATTTCTTCTGAGCTTTCTATTTTTAGTAGAGTACAAGTTCTCAAAGTAGGTATTGAAAATCTTTTGAATTTCTGTAGGATCAGTTGTCATTTCTTGGATCAGTTGCTTGGATTTGAGGCTTTCCTTTTTTGGATAAGGTTGGCTAATGGTTTGTCTATTTGATTTACTCTTTCAAAGAACCAACTTTTTGATTCAGATTCTTTGTCTTGTTTTCTTAGTCAACTGCATTAATTTCTGTTCTGATCTTTACAATTTTCTCCCTTGTACTCACTTGGGGTTTAATTTGTTCTTTTTTCTAGAAGCTTGAGGTTCAACATTAGGTTATTTGAGCTTGTTCTGCTGTTCTGATGTGGGAATTCATGGCTATAAATTTCCCTCATGGACTGTTTTCATCATGCCCCGTAAAATCCAGTATGTCACATTGACATCATTCTTCAATTGCAGAAACTATTTAATTTCTTCTTTAATTTCACCTGTGACCCAGTGGTTACTCTGGAGGTGCTATGTAATTTCCATGTATTTATGTAGTTTTTGTGGTTCCTTTTGCCACTGATTTCCAATTTCATTGCACTATGATCTGAAAATATGCATGGGGTAATTTAATTTCCTTTGCATTTACTTAAGTTTTTTCTACAAGCTAGTATGTGGTCTGTTTTGGAGAAAGTCCCACACAGTGCTGTGAAGAATGTGCATTCTGTTGCTGTGGGGAGGAACGCACTGTACACATCTACTACTCAAAAGTTTATCAGTTCTTCCAACGTGGATACCCCGGGAGGTCACTCTCCCCGGGCTCTGTCCAGGTGGCATAGGGGAGCATAAGGCTCTTGCCCCATGATGTACAGTCCCTTTCCACAGCGTTGGAGAAGACACTGGGCCTTGTGCCTGCGCCTGCATATTCCTACAACTTCTCAGAGTTCTTTGGGCAGTGACTGAGGAGATAAACCATGCAGGAAACAATGTAAAAAAAAAAAAAAGTTTATCAGTTCTGGTCTTTTTTTTTTGTCTAGTTGCTCTATTTGTAACAGTAGGGTACTGAAGTTCCCTCACTACAACTGTATTAAGTGCTTATCTGATTTTTCATATCTATTAATATTTTATGCAGTGTGATGTGCTAGTCTTTTGAGCATACATATTTGGATTGTTCCTCTAACAAGTATGTAGTGACCTTTTTGGTTTTGTCTTGAAATCTATTTTGTCTGGAAACAGAATAGCTAACTTGCTTTTTTCTGCATTCCTGCTGCATGGGATTTTTTTTGTTGTTGTTGTTTTGACAAAAGTCTCACTATGTAGTCCAGGCTGGATTTGAACTCACAGCAATCCCCCTGCCTTAGCCTTCTATGTACTGGGATTACAGGCATGTGCCACTATGCCCGGGGGTAGTATTATTTTCCATCTTTTAATTTTCAGTCTATGAATTTCTTTTTGAGTTAAATGTGTTTCTTTTTGCAGCATATTGTGGGATCTTGTTTCTCGATCCATTCTGCCAGTCTGTTTCTTTTGATTGGTGAATTAAGACCTTTACATTGCTGGTTAGAATTGACATGCACTGACTTCTCACTGTCATACATATTATTTTCCTCTTACTGGCTCCCTTTCTTCCCCTTGTGTTTAAGTGCTTGCTTTCCCTGGCAAATTTATTCTTTTGAGATTCATAGAATTACTGTCTTTTTCTAGACTACCCTTTAGAACTTTCTGGAGTGCTGGTTTGGTGGTCATGAATTTCTTTAGGTGTTATGTCTGTCCGTCTGTCTGTCTGTCTCTCTCTCTCTTTTTTTTGTTTGTTTGTAGACAGGATCTTGCTATGTAGTTCAGGCTGGTCTTGAAACTGCAGCAATCCTCCTGCCTCAGCTTCTTGGGTGCTTGGATTACAGGCATGCACTGCCATGCCCAGCTTTCTCCATCAATTTTAAAAGAAAATCTTGCAGGGTACATCATTCTGCATTGGAGGTTGTTTTCTTTTAGGGTTTGAAATACTACTTCACTCTAAGATCTCCCTGACTTAAGGATTTGTGTTGAGATGCTGGCTATGATTCTGATGGACTTTCCTTTATAGATGATTTCTTTTTCTAAAAGCTTTTAATATTCTGCTCTTGTGTTGAATTTCTAGAGTCTTAAGTATTATATACCTTGGTGTAGTTTTTTTCTGATCCTACTGGATATCTGTGTGCCTCACTTACCTATATGTCAGATTCTTTTTCCATGTTTGGGAAGTGTTCTATTATTTCTGTGAACAAAGTTTTTATGTCACTTGTGTGATTCTATTATATTGATTCCGATTAATTTTATGTTATTCTTCTTTGCATCAACTAGCACTTACTGATTTTTGAGACCTTCACTACTTTTAAGAAGTCTTTCATTTGATGACCTTTACCACAAGCCTGTCTTCTAGATCTGATATTTTATCTTCATATTTGTTGATTCTGCTGTCTATCCTTTCAATAGAATTTTTAAACTCCTGGACATCTGTTTGAACCTCTTTTATGGACTCCGGTTCTTTCCTATGCTTGGCATCCACAGTTTCCACCACTTTCCTAACCTTCTCTATATTTTATATCTGTATTTACTCTAGATTCACTAACCATTTTCTTCATTATAGACACCCTCTCTTTAATTATCTGTATAATTACTTTTCATTAAGTTTTTTCTACAGACTCATTCAAATGCTTTATTGTTTCTGCTGCTACCATTTCAGAAAGTTCAGCTAGGTGACACCTTGATTTATTTTAATTAATTAATTAATTAATTTTTTATTTTTGTCTTTTTGAGACAGGGTCTCTCTATGCAGTTCAGGCTGGCCTTGAGCTCCTTTTGTTACCCAGGCTGGTCTCGAACTTCCAACCATCCTCCTGCCTCAGCCTCTCGAGTGCTGGGATTACAGGCGTGAGATACCACGCCAGGCTGATTTCTTCTATTTTAAAGCCCCCTGGATTTACTTTGGGTAAGGGAATGGTCTGGGGTTGTATCTTGCTTCTATGTTTTTTCATTTTCCATTTTTTAAAAATTTGTTTTTTGTGTTGATGCTTGTAAACTGCTTGTGGTCGGCAGCTTTATTACTAGTGCTGAGACTGATGTTTTCTAGGAATCTAAGCTTTTGGCTTTTGAGTATACCCCAAGATCCTGCCTGTTCAATTTATGAGGTATGAGAGGTTGCATTCAGTTCTTTGGTACTAGACTATGGTATTATCTATGACACCTAGAAATCTTGGTATTGGCAAACAAGGACGAACAGCTGATCACAACAATTATGTCATCTTGGCTAAAGTAGTACAAGAGTTAATAACAGCATCAGGCATAGTCTACAAAATGACAAACTGTGATAACTTTAATTTGCCACCTTTAACCACAGAAATAAGATTTATAGTTATATAACAAAATCTAAAACAAATCAGAAAATTATATACAATGCTGGGTGTAACGGCACACACCTGTTAATACCAGCACTTGAGTGGCTGAACCAGGAAGACTGCTATGAGTTGAGGCCAGCCTGACTACATAGTGAGACCTTATCTCAAAAACAAAACAAAATAAAAACAGAAAATTACAAGCAACAAATATCACTTAATAGAGTGATTTTTACCCCTCAGGGGAGAAATTTAAAAGAGATAAGAGGAAAAACAGAAAAGAAGGAAGAAAAAGAGATTAGAACCAAAACTGAAGGACCAAGAAAGATTACTCAAGCTTTGGAAAACTGATGAAGACAGGAAGGAAAGAGCAAAACAAAACAAAAACACCACAGTGTTTACACTTGTGAAAACACAAAAACCAACCAAAAAAAAAAAAAGCAAAGAATTAAAAGAGAGAGAGAGAGTGGTTCTCTGCTAGTGCCTTCAGTTTTGTGGTAGTATCAGTTCAGGGTGTGACTGCTGTCACTGTAGACACAGGAGGCAGACAGAACCCAGATTCCCTCCAGATGATCCCAGCAGCCCCACAGCTCGACTGGGGGAGGGCACCAACCCTGGTGCTTTCAGTTCCACAGAAGCTCAGGCCGATCCTGGACTGATCCTGGACTCTGGTGGCGGGCTGAGCCTGGAGCTTGCAGCTTACAACACTCTGTGGGTCTCTTGCCGGCCTGACCGCGGCTCCCTGACCTCCGAGTCCCGGGTTGAGCAGGCCTCTCCCTAAAACGGCGTCCACCCCAGCACCCCCAGAGGACACGGCGGACGCCTGGGCTGGTCCCCGTGTCAGCTGGTGCAGTGCACAGCATCACTGCTCTGGTGCCCTGGTGCGTTTCTCCCTGGAGGCCGCTGCAGTCACCCGCTGTCGCTGAGTCTCTGTAGCACTTATTTTCCTTTCTCATACCGCGAGCAGGGAGCTGGGGAGAAAGTGAAGCTTGCCCCTCACTTTTTCTGCGTTGTGGTCCTGTGGTCTGTCTTTGCACTTTCTCTGTGGGCTCCAGCTTTCCCCTCAGATCATTTCTGGGCCCTGGTGATCTTCCTCTCTCCTCCTTTTCTTCCCCAACTTGTTTTTGTTTGTTTGTCTTTTTTTTGAGACAGGGTCTCGCTATGCAGTTCAGGCAGGCCTTGAGCTCACTCTGTAGCTCACTGTCTCAAACTCCCAACGACCCTCCTGCCTCTGCCTCCCAAGTGCTGGGATTGCGGCATGAGCTACCATGCCCGGCTTCCAACTTGTTATTTTCTAGGGGTCTGGATTCTGAATCTTGGAAAGGTTGACTTTTGCTGCTTTGCACTCTGCCATCTTCCCAGAAGTTCTCTTGGATTTTCTGTGTAAGCTGGAGCCTTAGATCTGAGACTTTTTTTTTTTTTTCCTGATAAGGGTTTGGTGGTTTTATTTAATCTTTTGAAGAACCAACTCTTCAATTTATTGTTTCTTTGTATTTTTTTGTCTCCAATGTGTTACTTTCTGCTCTGATTTCTATAATATTCTACTGTGTCTGAGCTTTGGGTTTAATTTGCACCTTTTAAAAAAATTTCCTCTTCTTGAAGTTCGAGCTTTGGTGTAAAGTTGTTTAGCTGTGCCTGCTTTGTTTTCCTGATGTGGGTATTTACCACTATAAACTTCCCTTTTAAGTTTGTTTTCAATGTGTCCCAGAAGTTCTGGTACATTGCATTGTCATTATCATTTAATTGTAGAAACTGTCTTATTTCTGCTTTAATTTCATCTGTGACCCATTGGTTGGTCGGGAGAGTGCTATTTAATTTCCATGTATTTATGCAGTTCTTGTGGTTTCTTTTGCCATTGATCTCTAATTTCGTTGCACTACAGTCTGATGGTATGCACGGGATAATTTCAATTCCTTTGCATTTACTTAAGATGTTCTATGAGCCAGTATGTGGTCTATTTTGGAGAACATATTGTGTTCAGCTGAGAAAAATATGGATTTTGATATTGTCAGGTGGAACATTCTGTAGACATTTACCAAGTCCATTTGTTCAAAAGTTGGGTTCATATGTGCACCCATATAGCAGCACAATTGGTAAGAGCTAGATCTTAGAAACAACTTAAATGCCCATTGACTGAGGAATGGATAAAAAAAGATGTGGTATTTTTATACAGTGGAATACTACTGAATCAAAAAGAAGGATAGACTGGAGACTTTTATAGGTAAATGGATGCAACCTGAGACCATACTCATAAATGAAATAAATCAGGCACAAATGTGTAAACACTGTATCATATCACTAGTGTGAGAAGCTGAAAGAAACAACATATGTGTGTGTGTGTATATATAAATAGTTAAGATACTTATACTACTGACTTCTCTGAGCTCACTGAAGAGAAGGATTTGTGCCTAGAACTGTTTGGATAGTTAAACACAGATGTCTTGTGCTCTGAGGGACTGATTAGGGGATGACAATGTGCCATGTGTGTACCACTGTTGCCCCCAGATTTATGTGGGTTTTTTTGTTTTCTTTTTTTGGTACCAGGGATTGAACTCATGAACTTGCCAGGTAGGTGCTTATGCCATTGAGCTAAATCTCTGATGTGTTTTGAAATTTTATTTTGATTTTTCTCTTTGAAATAAAATGGATTTGAAAAAAAAAGTTTGATCCAGTTCTAATATTTCATTATTGATTTTTTTGTCTAATTGATCTTTTTGTGACTGTGGGGTACTGAGATGTCCCAACACAATTGTATTGGGGCTTATTTGATTTTTCATGTCCATTAGTAATTGTTTTATATAGATGGGTGTAGTGATATTTGTTGCATATATATTTATGATTGCTATCTCTTCCTCTTGGATTGTTCTATTTATGAGGATGTAGTGACCTTCTTTATCTTCCTTAATGGGTTTTGACTTCAAATTCACTTTGTTTGCAAATAGAATAGCTACCCCTAATTTTTTCTGGGTTCCTGTTGCAGGTAGTATTATTCTCCATCCTTTGACTCATAGCTTATGAATTTCTTTTTGAATTCAATTTTTTTAAAATGTGTTTCTTGTATGCAGCATACTGTTGGATCTTGCTTCTTGATCCATTCTGCCAGTCTGTGTCTTTTGATTGGTAAATTGAGACCATTGATAGTTATAGGTATTGACTTATCCTTATCATGTTATTTTCCTGTTGTTGGCTTTTTTCTCCTGCTCCCAATTGCCTTGCCTAGTGGATTCCTACTGTTGGGGTTGATGGGAGTTGTAGTCCTTATTATCTCTTTCTAGAATGTCCTTTAGAACATTCTGGAGTGCTGATTTGGTGGTCATAAATTTCCTCCGATGTTCTTTGTCATGGAACTATCTTATTTCTCCATCAGTTTTAAAAGATAATTTTGTGTAGTACATCAATTTGGGTTGAAGAGTGTTTTCCTTTAGAACTTGAAATACTTCACTCCCAGCTCTGACTTAAAGGTTTGTGCTGAGAAGTGAACTGTGACTCTGATTCTTTCCTCTATAAGTGATGTTTCTGTTCCCTAACAGCTTTTAAGATTCTTTTTTTTTTTTTTGTCTTTTTGAGATGGTCTCTCTATGCAGTTCGGGTTGGCCTTGAGCTTACTTTGTAGCCTAGGCTGGTCTTGAACTTGCAATGATTCTCCTGCCTCAATGATCCTCCTACCTCAGCCTCCTGAGTGCTGGGATTATTCACCATGCCTGGCAAGATTCTATTCTTGTGTTGAATTTCTGGAATCTTCACTACGATATGCCTGGCTGTAAACTTTTTTTTTTGATCATGGCTAACTGGAATTCTATATACCTCACTTTTTCTCTACTAGGAAGTTTTCTGCCATGACAATGATGAGCAGTTTTTTAAATATCATTTGTGCTACTTCCTGCTTTTTCACTGACTCTAATCAACCTTAAATTACTCTTGTCTCATTGAGCAGCTGCTTGATTGATTTCTCATGGTTGCTATTTTTAAGAAATCTTTCCTTTTATGATCACTAACTGCAAGCCTGTCTTCTGTATCTGAGATCCTGTCCTCACATTGGCTTAATCTGCTCTGAATACTTTCAGTGAAAATTTTATTCTCCTAGATATCTGCTTGAATCTGCCTTATGGATTACATTTCTTTCCTATGCTGAGTATTCATGGCTTCTAGACTTTTTTTGTCTTTTTTTGGCTGTACCTGCTCTAGCGTCACTAAGCATGGTCTTTATTTTGGACACCATTTCTTCAGTTATCTGAGAGATTATTTCTGATTTGATGTTTTCAAGGGCCTCAATTCCATTGCTTTGTTGTTACCACTTCAGAGACCTGGTCTCACCTCACTGCCCCTGGGTTTGCCTTTGGTGAACTGGGTGCATGAGGCTGCATGTTGTTTAAGTGTCTTCTCATTTTCTTTTCTTTTTTTTTTTTTTTAGTTTAATTCCTGAGGTGATGGATGTAAATTGCCTATGGTAGGTTGCTTTATTGCTAGTATTTAGGATCCCTAGGTGATGACTACTTCTCTGTGGTATTTTCCAGGTGTAGCTGGTTTTTGGGTTTGAGTCTGTTGCACGATCCTACCTCTTCAATTTATTGGGGATGAAAAGTTGCTGCCTGTTTGGCCCAGCACTTGGTTCTTTGATACTATACCACAGCTTTTTTTTCTTTTTTGGTGGTACCAGGGATCAAACTCAGGACCTTGTGTTTGCCACAGTAAATTTTGTAACCATCAGTCAATCTCAGTCTTACAAAACCAGGAAGAATAGTTGTTTAGAACAATTATGTCATTTTTGGCTATAGTGGTACAATCAGTAATGACAATAACATCAAACACAGCCTAGAAAAAAGACAAACTGAGGTAACATTAATTTGTCACCTTTAACCATATTAACTAGATTTGTGGTTATATAAAAAAATCTAAAACAAACCAGAAAATTACATGCAGTATATAAGTCCTTACTATGTCAATTTTGCCCTCAGGGTTAAAATTTAAAATTGGTTAGGGAGAAAACAGAGAAGTAGAAGAGGAAGAGAACAGAAGTAAGGTTGCACCTGAGTTACAAAGTGAGCTCAAGGCTTGCCTGAGCTGCATAGTGAGACAAAAGACAAAAAAAAAAAAAAAAAGTAAGGCTGGAAGACAAATGGGGATCAGGTTAGCTTTGGTAAAGTGGTGCAGAAGACTGAAGGGAAAGAGAGAAGGAAGAGATTAAAAAAAACAGAACAGAACCACAACCACAAAGGAGCTAGGCACCATGTTTGCATTCATATAAAAACAAGATCAAATAATGAAGGAGAAAAAACAAAAACAAAACCACAAGAACAAAAAACAAATGAGAGAAAAAAAGTCCATTTCCAGGTTTGTCTCTGTTGTCACTGGTAGACAACATGTGGAAACAAAGTCCCAAGCCAGCAAGCCAGCAGTAGCTTTTTGGCAGGGTAGTGGTTAATCTCAGCAAGCCTGCACTTTCTAGTGGAGAGCAGACTCACTCAGGCTACAATCGTCCACACACCTTCTGCAGCCCTGAGCCCAGCTGGGAGCTGCTAGATGGAGGCTGTAGCAGCTCTGAGTTCTGAGCTCAGCTGGCCCTTCTTCTAGATGGCTCCTGGCCAATCACTATCTCATGAGGGATGACTGAGCCCTCAGCACCCATTTCCAGCTAGTGCAGTCCTTCATGTCCACTGCTGCAGCTCTCCATGGAGGTCTCTGAGCTTGCCAGCATTACTGTCACCATGTGTCTGCAGGTTTGAACCACTCCTCTCACGCAGTCAGTCCCATCCCAGGGAGAAGGTGTCACTGGCTTCCTGCTTCTTCATTGAAGTTTCTCTCTCTGCTCTATGTGGGCTTCAGTTCACGCCTCAGATTCTTCCTCACTTTTCTCCTTCTCATGTTCCAGTGTCTGGATGGTGACTCTCAGAGAGGCTTTCTCTGCTGCTTCCCACTCGGCCATCTTGGTGATCTTTCTCTCCCAACTGAGGCCCTGAAGGCAAATTCCCCTTTCCTTTGAGCATCCTAAGACAATCACTTCACTTGCTTTTTCCAACCACAAAACAGGGCAAGAAACACAGCTGAATCATGCCTGGGCCAAATGAAAGATGGGTCTGCAGGGCATATTTTAGAATAAATGGGAGGCAGCCCAAAGCAAGCTGTCAACTTTGAGGTCAATCAACTTTTTTTTTTTTTTTGGTCCTGAGACAGGGTCATACCCAGTCTTTGATCTTGCTTATGTGGCCCAGGCTGGCCTTGAACTCAGGGTGATCCTCCTGCCTCTGTCTCCCGAGTGCTGGGATTACAGGTAGGCACCACCATGCCCAACTGAGGACAGATTTCTGAATAATAGCATAGTCCTCACTATCTCTCAAGAAAGAATATCCAGTCCTCTTGCCTTATTTTTGAAGTGCTTGGAATCAAACCTACAGCCTCACACATGTTAGGTAAGTCTTCTACCACTGGCCAATACCCCCAGGCCCCTCTTGCCTTCCTGGTGTTCACAAATCATGATGACCAGAGCCCACATATCTCTAGAAATACCTACAGCTAGTTCTTAGGGTGCTCACTAGTGCTTTCCCCAAATGTCAAGGTATCAGATTGCCTTTAGCAACACAGACTGCTGAAGAGGGAAGAGCCAATTAGAAAGTTCCAGGGTGAAGCCAACACACATGGGGAAAACCTGGCAACTGTCTACACCGCCCTTCTTCCTAAGGTGGCCCAAGCTGCTGCTGTAGCCACTGTGGGCTGCTGGCAGAGCTGCATCCAGGGAAGGCTTCCCCTGCAATTGGAAGAGCATCCTTGCCCAAGATGTCATACCCTGAAGGCAGATATAACGTTCTGCACAGGTGGGGACAAGGCCATGACTCCCCAGGGAGAGGAGAACTCCTGGGAGTGTCGCTGAATGAACCAGCCCCAGATGAGGGAACAGAGGAAGTAAAGTTCCAACGCAGCCCTGCTGGCCTCTGCCCAGCCCAGATGTTCCTCACTGGATTGCCTGACTGTGGCCACCAACTTCTCGATAAGCCCACCTCAATTTCTAAAGCCCAGGGGCTTTCTCCTTGCTCTAAGCCAAGCAGTGCATGCCTAATCTACTAGCAGAAATGAGGCACCTACAAAATTTTAGGAAGCCACAGGGTGTGGGACAGCCTGATGTCACCACCACAGATTACATTCCTGGAACCCTGAACATGTCCATGTGATGCTACCTCATTTTAGGAAGGCATGACCCCAGGCACTGATGGTATAGAGGGCACTGACCCTGCTGCCCAGTACCCTAATCCCTGAAGCCTCCTCCAGGTAGACTCTACCTCCACACGTATAGTACCCACCCACCAGCTGAAGGCCCACAGGCCTCCTCCTGCTGGGGAAGATCAGTGGTCTCCTTTTCCTGGTAACAGCAACTTGCCAATCTCCAGGAATTCAAATAAGGCTGTGAATGAGCCCCCTGGGGGGAGCCCACAGTCCCCCTGCCAAAGCAGGATGCCCATCCAAGGCAGCAGGGTCAGCAATGATATATGCGTAACATCCAGAAGCAAGACCTAAATATGTCTGGTGATTCTCCTTTAACACCTGGTTTCCTGCAGGGCGAGGAACAATGAGACACTGGAGCTTAGATGGTTCAGTTAGCACAAACACAGAACCTGATACCTGTACCTTTCACCACACTGTGTACAACAGACATGCTGCTTGTGAGAGGAAACCCCAGGGGCTCATCTGTGGGACACTCAAAGCAGGGTCTCACATCTAGCTTCCAAAGACAGAACCTCTCTCTCTTTCACTGTGTAGTCCAGGCTGGCCTCTTTCATCCTGTTAGCTCAGTCTTCCTGTAGTGCTGAAATTACAGGTGCAAGTCACCATACTTGACAAAAGCCTTCAAGAAAGAGAAAAACAAATGGTGGGGGAAATACAAGTGGTACCTTGGTTCACAAACTTAATTCCACATTTCTGGTCGCAAACCAAATTGGATAAGAGCAGAATCAAATTTCCCCATGAGGTCAACCCTGAACCTAATCACTGAATTTGATTTGGTTTTCATCCAATTCGGTTTACAACCAGAAATGTGGAAAGAATTAAGTTTGTGAAGTGAGGTGCCACTGTACAAGACAGATTCTGTGTACCTGTCTTAATGTGTTTTTGTGGCAAAGTTCTTCATACATGGATGGATGTGTAGATGGTGTGTGGTTGTGAAGTTTTCCTAACCTGGTCAAACAGTAGCAACAAGAATTCCTTCCCATCCAGACTACTGGAGACCACAAATTCACAATGGCTAATTTCGAATACTTCCCAAAGGGATGAATGGAGACTTGGGATTACGGTGTCACCCTTTTGAGACTTCCCATTCATTAACTCTTAGGATGAACCATCCTTTCCTATTTAGACTAAACTAGAACCACTAAGATGAAAAAGAACACTCCAGAGCAAGACCCTTTTTAGTGCAGGATCATCCCCACCCTCTTGAGGCACCCCAGTATTATCCAGTGCCTGCTGAGTTATCCACCTCTGAATCTTCCGCTTGCCCCTCCTATCATTGTGTACACCCACTGCATTGTACACACCGAATAAATAGTGGTTTGGAGTATCTGGGTCTCTGCTTGTCCTGAGACATTGTCCTCCGAGGCCCCCATCATGCATTACTAAATCTGTCTCTGTTTCTTATTGTATCCTTTGCCATACCCCTCATTCAGGCAGCTGGGGATCTTGGTCAGGCCTTGATACTGGACCAACTCACTTTTAAAAATTATGAATATAATTTTATGACTTAACAAGTTCATTTGAGTGGATAGAGAGCTTCCAATACTAACTTGACCAAATATGGTTTCAAGTCTGCACGAGGGGAAATGCATGTGCAGTGCCTCTGATAAATAACGAAGAGAGACAGCAGATGTGGCTGCACTCACAGAACTGAAATGGAACACACAGCACAGTACTGCTAGGTTCTGCTTGGCATCAAAGGAATTGAAAAAGCTTAGAAAGCTAGTCAAGGAAGACGCAAAGTTGTTTCCCTAGGAATTGTTTCAAAAACGTCTGGCTCTCTACTTTCCCTCAAAACCACAATCAAAGAAGACGACAGTGAAACATAAGGAAAATTCTTACATAATCAGACCTCAGCAAACTGGAACACAGGTCGCTGCCATTTGGGAGGAGGGCCAGGCAGCCTACACCTTCAAAGTGGCCCCTGGGCTGCAAACAGACATGTTCTGTGGGTCCCTGCACCCACATCACAGGGCCCGTGCAGGATCACTCATTCTTCCCATGGTGGAGGGGTTCTCAACAGCCAACAGAACTTGGGGTGCTGTGGCCATAGTTTGTAGCTGTCCCTGGTCAACGCTCACTGACTCATTCACCCACTTTGCACTGTACCTATCCATACAGAATTCAGGGCCTTGCTTAGCATTCAAGGCAGCTTTGGTCCTAACCTGCAATGCTGTCGGTTCTGTTTTTAGACACTTGTCTGTACAAGAAAGAAGACTCTTCTGCTCCCGCTCTTCTTCCTCCCTCCCCCTTTTTTTCTTTTGGTTTTCTGAGACAGGGTCTCATGATGTAGTCCAGGTTGGCTTTGAACTCTCAGCAACCCTTCCACCTCAGCCTGCTGAGTGCTAGAATTATAGGCATGTGCCACAGAATCTATTAATATAAAAGACAGAAAAAAAAGAGATAACTCCCCACCTGGGTATGGTGGCACATACCCCTCTCATCCCACTTTAGAAAGCTGAAGTAGAAGGGTCACAGATTTGCCAGCTGGGGCAGCGTACTGAGACCCTGTCTCAAAATGAAATAAAAAGAGCCAGAGGTGTAGCTCAGTAGTAGTAGTAGTAGTAGTAGTAGTAGTAGTAGTAGTAGTAGTGTGGTTTTGACCACACGCATGCACACACACACGCACTTTCCCTTTAACCTAACTGTTCTGTTTCAGGTTATTAACTCATCAGCCCTGTGTCACAGTGTAGTTCACAGGGCGGAGCTTGATTGCTTTTTTCTCCCATGTGACCTCACACTGGTCCTTTACATTGGTATGTTATGCTGATCGGGCCTAGGAGGTAGCAACCATTCTGAACAGAAATTCAAGATCTTTCTACCTCACTGAGGTTTCTAGGAGTACAGTGGCGTGGAGCATGTAGAGATGTTCCGTATAAGGTAAAAGGAAGTTGTTGTATCTGGCTTCTCCTACAACCAAGAAGTACAATGCCTAGTGGGGCTGTTTAGATTTTGGAGGCAACACATTCCTCACTTAGGTGTCTTGTTCCAGCCCATTTGCTGAATGACTCAAAAAGCTGCGTTTTGAGTGGGGCTCAGAACAAGAAAGGTTCTACAACAGGTCCAGGCCGCTCTGTAGGCCACTCTGCCCCTGGAGCCATATGACCCAGCAGATCCAGTGGTACCTGAAGTGTTAGTAGCAGGTAGAGATGCTGTTTGGAGTCTCTGGCAGCCCTCATTGGTGAACTGCAGCAGAGGCCTTTAGGCTTTTGGAGCAAGGCTCTGCCATCATCTGCAGACAAACACTCTCCCTTTGAGAAACAGCTCTTGGCCTGCTACTGGGCCCCAGTGGAAACTGAATGCTTCAGCGTGGCACACCAGGCCACCACAGACCTGAGCTGCCTGTCATAGCCTGGTATCTTCCGATCCACCAAGCTGTGAGGTAGGACACGCCCAGCAATAGCCCGTCATTAGGTGGAAGTGGTATGTTCATGATCGAGCCACAGCAGGTCCAGAAGGCCCAAGTAAGTTACATGAGGAAGTTGCCCAGATGCCTATGGCTCCTATGCCTGCTATACTGCTTTGTGTTTCCCAGCATGCACCTATGGCCTTGTGGGGTGCACCTACATCAGAGGTCAAGAAGGCCAGGGCCTGGTTTACAGATGGTTCTGTACATTATCCAGCCACCACCCTCAAGTGAACAGCTGCAGCATTGCAGCCCCTCTCTGGGACATCCCTGAAGGACAGTGGTGAAGAGAAATCATCCCAGGGGGTGGAAACTCAGGCAGCACACTCAGTAGTACATTTTGCCTGGCAGGAGAAATGACCAGATGTGTGACTGTATACTGATTCATGGGCTGTACTCAATGGTCTGGCCAGATGGTCAGAAATTTGGAAAGAATACAAGTGGAAAATTGGTGACAATGATATTTGGGGCAGAGATATGTGGGTAGACCTTTCCATGTGGGCATAGGATGTAAAAATATATGTTTTCCATGTAAATGCTCACCAAAAGATGACATCAGTAGAAGACTTTAACAATCAAGTTGACAAGATAACTCATTCTGTGGACACTGGCCAACCGCCTTCTTCAGCCATCCCAGTCATTGCCCAATGGACCCATGAACAGAGTGGTCATGGTGGCAGGGATGGCAGTTATGCATGGGCTCAGCAACATGGACTCCCACTCACCAAGGCTAATCTGACTATAGTTACTGCCGAGTGCCCAACATGCCAGCAGCAGAGGCCAACATTGAGTCCCCTATATGGCAGCATTCCCCAGGGAGAGCAACCGGAGACCTGGTGGCAGGGTGATTATAATTCCATCATGGGAGGGACTGTGCTTTGTCCTCACTGGCATAGACACATACTCTGGATATAGGTTTGCCTTCACTGCACATAATGCTTCTGCCAAAACTACCATCTGTCTACTCACAGAGTGCCTTATCCACCATCATGGAATTCCATATAAGACTGCCTCTGACCAAGGGACACATTTTACAGCCAAGGAAGTGAGGCAATGGGCTCATGCCTATGGAATTTACTGGTCTTACCATGATCCTCACCATCCAGAAGCAGATGGATTGACAGAAAGGTGGAATGGTCCTTTGAAGACAGTTCAGGTGCCAGCTGGGTGGCACCAGCTTGCAGAGCTGGGGTAAGGTACTTCAAAAGACCATATATGCTTTGAACCAGGTACTAAGGTACTGTGTCTCCCATAGCCAGGATTCATGGGTCCACTCACTAGCAGCTCTAGTGATCCACTAGCAAAATTTTTGCTTCCTGTTCCCACGATCTTATGTTATGTTGGCTTAGAAGTTTTGGTTCCAGAGCAGGGAAAGCTTATACCAGGAAGCACAACAATGGTACCACTGAACTGGAAGCTAAGATTCCCCCTGGTCTTTCGGCTTCCTCATGCCTCTGAGGAAACAGGCTAAACTGGGAGTCACAGTGTCGTCAGGGGTGACTGACCCAGACTCTCAAGGGGAAACTGGACTCTTACTCCACAACGGAGGAAAGGAAGAATATATACATGGAGAACAGAAGATCCCTTGGGTGCCTCTTAATACTACCAATGCCCTGTTATTAAAGCCAACAGGAAACTAAAACACCTAATAAAGGCAGGATGACAAATGGCCTAGAACCTTCAGGAATGAAGGTGTGGGTCACTCCACCAGGTACTGCTGTTGAGGTACTCACTGAAGGCCAAGGAAGTACAGAATAGGTAGTGGAAGAAGGTAGTTCTAAATTCCAGCTATGACCCCGTGGATCAGCTACAGAAAACAGGACTGTAATTGTACTATGTGTCCCCTAATATGGTTCTAATGTAAGATAATGTTGACAGATTTAACACTGGTTCTTATGATTGTTAAGATGTATAATGTTCAAGTTGTGAAATGATAAGACTATCATGCAAGGAAAACTCACCTTCTGTTCTAGTGAGGAAATTCTCAGCCTGTGCAGGAGGAATGCTACACCCACCCCAGGGGAGTAGGCTGCATACAATACAAGGCAAACAGAAGGACTGACTGCTGGTTCTTCAGAGGAGCTCCAGTCTTCGCCTTTAGCTTGGACATCAACTCCTGGCTTCGGCCTGGCACACTTCAGCCTTTGTTGTAGACTCTTCAGCCTTCCCCCATAGATTCTTCAGTGTTCTGTCGCATACCTACCAGCCTCCTGATACGGACTCCCACTGGACACTGCAGTAAACTCCAGCTCTTGGGTGGACTCTTCAGCCTCCAGCATGCAGACACCCTCTGCATACTCTTTCATCCGACTTTGTGGGTGGCCATTGTAAGGCAATCTTGTAATTTCTTATATATTTGTGTATCTTGTATTATATCTATTTCTCCAGTAAACCCTGACTGATACAGATGATCTTTATCTCAATCTGATAAAAGCCATCTACAACAAACTAACAGCCAACATTATACTAAATGGACAAAAACTGAAATCTCTCTAAAATCAGGTACAAGACAAGGATGTCCACTGTCTCCACTCTTATTCAATATAGTCCTGTAAACTAGCTGGAGCAATTAGACAATAGAAAGAAATAAAAAGGAATAAAGATAGGGAAGGAAGAAGTTAAACGATCATTATTTGCAGAGGACATGATACTCTAATATAGAAGACCTCAAAAACTCCACTAAAAGATTCTTAGATTTAATAAGCAAGTTCAGTTACATAGCTGGATACAAAGTCAACACTCAAAAATCAATAGCCTTCTTGTATACGAATAACTCACTGAGAGAGAAATCAGAGAAATAATACCTTTTACAATAGCATCCAAAAAAATGAAATACCTAGGAATCAATCTAATGAAGGATGCAAAAGACCTCTATATTAAAAGTTACACTACTCTGAAAAAGAAGATAGAAGAGGATATTAGAAAATAGAGAGATATTCCATGCTCTTGGATAGGAAGAACCAATACAGTGAAAATGGCCATACTTCCAAAGCTGTTATAAAGATTCAGTGCAATCCCAATCAACATTCTAACAGCATATCTCACAGAATTAAGAGGAAACAACCCTAAAATTCATCTGGAACCAGAAGAGACCTAGAATAGCAAAGGCAATCCTGGGCAACAAAGACAAGATGCAGAAACAACTCCAGATGTACTAAGCCCCCTTATCTTTGACAAAGGTGCCAACCACATTCACTGGAAGACAGCCTCTTTAATAAACGGTGCTGGAAAAACTGGCTATACACTGCCGAAGATTAAAACTAGACCTACATCTTTCACCATGCATTAAGAAAATCAGAATGGATCAAGATCTTAATATTGCCAGGCATGGTGATTTATGCCTGTAATTCCACCACTTGGAAGGTAGAGGCGGAAGGATCGCTGCAAATTTGAGGCCAGCCTGGGCTACAAAGTGAATTCATGGCCAGCCTGAACTACATAGTGAAAGTCTGTCTCAAAAAAATCATCTTAGGGGCTAGGGATTTAGCTCAGTAGCATAAATGCCTGCCTGGCGAGCATGAGGTCATGAGTTCAATCCCTGGTACAAAAAAAAAAATCATCTTAATATTCAAACAGAAACATTAAATCTGCTGGAAGATAGAGTAGGTAAAACTCTTGAAGACATTGGTATAGGCAATAACTTTATGAAGAAAACATCAACTGCACAAGAACTATCACAAAAAATCAACAACTGAGATCTCATCCTATTGAAAAGCTTTTGCACAGCAAGAGAAACCACCAACAGAGTGAAAAGACAACCCACAACGTGGGAGGAAAAAAATGTTTGCCAGCTGTACCTCAGACAAAGGATTACTATCAAGAACATATAAAGAACTTAAAAAAAATCAGTCCTCCCAGATTTAAAAACCCAAATGAAAAATGGGCATCTGAGATGAATACACATTTCTCAGATGAAGAAACATGAACAGTAAGTAAATACATGAAAACATGTTCAACATCACTAGTCATTTGAGAGACGCAAATTAAAACAACACTGAGATTTCACCTCAGTCCAGAAAGAATAGCTAGTATCAAGAAATCAACCAATAACAAATGCCGGAGGGGCTATCGGGAAAAGGAACCCTTCTTTACTGTTGGTGGGAGTGTAGACTGGTGCAACCACTGTGGAAATCAGTGTGGAGATTCCTCACAAAACTAGGATTGAGGTCCCATTCAACCCAGCTATTCCCCTTCTGTGTATCGTCCCAAAAGAATTAAAAACATCATATAATAGTGATATATGTGCACCCATGTACATAGCAGCACAGTTTATAACAGCCAGATCTTGGAAACAACCTAAATGCCATCAACTGAGGAATGGATAACAAAGATTTTTTTGTGTGTTTTTTCGTTTTGTTTTGTGGTACTGGGGATCAAACTCATGACCTAACACTTAACCAGCAGGCGCTTATGCCACTGAGCTAAATCCCGAGCCAAAGATGTGATATTTTGATACAATGGGGTACTACTCAGTCATAAAGGATAAACTGGACACTTTAGAGAACATACTCATTAGTGAAATAACTAGACACACATGTGTAAACATACTGTTTCATTAGTGACAAGTTGAAAGAAAAAGCATACATGTGTGTGTGTGTATGTATATGTATATATATATATATACATATACATATATATATATTTAAGATGGTTATACTACTGATTTCTCTGAGTTCACTAAAGAGGAAGATTTGTGTTGGTACTGTTTGGACAATTGAATGCAGATGTCTTGTGCTCTGGGTGAATGATTTGGGGATGGCAATGTGCAATGTATATATCTGCCTCCTGATCCATCAGAATGGATCAAAGATCTTAATACTAAATCAGAAACATTAAATCTGCTGGAAGGTAGAGTAAGTAAAACTCGTGAAGACTTTAGGAACAAAACCCAGATTGCACAGGAACTATCACAAAGAATCAACAACTGGGATGTTACACTACTGAAAAGCTTTTGCACAGCAAGAGAAACCACCAACAGAGTGAAGAGACAACCCACAATGTGGGAGAAAATGTTTGCCAGCTGTACCTTAGACAAAGGATTACTATCAAGAACACACAAAGAACACAAAAAAAATCAGTCCTCCTTTTTTTTTTTTTTTTTTGTCTTTTTGAGACAGGGTCTCACTATGCAGTTCAGGCTGGCCTTGAGCTCACTTTGTAGCCCAGGCTGGTCTCAAACTCACAATGATCCTCCTGCCTCAGCCTCCCAAAATCCCCCCAAATTTAAAGACCCAATCCAAATTGGGCATCTGAGATGAATACACACTTCTCAGATGAAGAAATACAAACAGCAAATAAATACATGAAAACATGTTGAACATCACTGGTCATTCGAGAGATGCAAATTAAAACAACACTGAGATTCCACCTCAGCCCAGAAAGAATGGCTACTATCAAGAAATCAACCAATAACAAATGCTAGAGGGGCTGTGGGGAAAAATGAACCCTTTCCACTATTGGTCAGAGTGTAGACTGGTGCAACCACTGTGGAAATCAGTAAGGAGATTCCTCACAAAACTAGGACTAGAGGTCCCATTCAACCCAGCTATTCCCATTCTGGGTATCTTCCCAAAACAATTAAAAACGCCATACTACAGTGATACATGTATGCCCATGTTTATAGCAGCACAATTTGTAATGGCCAGATCTTGGAAACAACCTAAGTAACCACTGACTCAGGAATGAATAAAAAAGATGTGGTGCTTTTATACAACGGAGTACTACTCAGTCATAAAGAAGGGTACATTGGAGACTTTTATAGGTAAATGGATTTAACTTTAGAATATACTTGTAAGTGAAATAAATAAGACATGCATGTGTAAATCTCATATTGTGTCAGTGTGAGAAGTTGAAAGAAACATGTATATGTGTATATATATGTACATCTAAAACATAAGTTAGTTATACTACTGATTTCTCTGGGTTCACTAAAGAGAGAGATTTGTGCTGGTACTGTTCTGATAATTGTAAGCAGATGTCTTGTGCTCTGAATGACTGATTTGGGGATGACAATGTGCATTGTATGTATTATTGTTGGTCCCTGACTGAAGTGTGTTGAAATTTTGTTTTAGTTTTTTTCTTCTTCTTTTTTTTCTAGTTGTAATACAATAGATTTGGGGAAAAAAAAAAAAAACTGACCCTGGCAATGGCTGGCCACCATAGTGTTAAGTAAAATCATTTATTAGCATTGATTATTTTTCTTCTGCCAGGTCATGGGGGCAAATGTACTGTGCACCCCACATGTACAGTCTTACCCTCAAGTCTGAGGCAAATCCAAATCCTCATGTTAAGAGTCTTTGCTTTATTTCTGATGCAATTTCCTTTATTGTGTCCCCTTAAGTTGTCTAATTTCTCTGCACTTGTTTTGTTTTTGTTACCGGTAATCAAACTCAAGACTGCACTTGTCAGGCGAGTGCTATGCTGCTGAGCTACATCCCTAGCCCTGCCTTTGTTCTTACAGGCATCAAAACAGGACGTGATGATGACACTACCTACTTACAGGGTAACTCTTAAAACCAAAGAAAACAAAATATGTAAAACATGCCTTGTGTACAAACTAAGCAGTTGCTATTCGTCTGACCACTGGAAAAGCAGGCTGCTACTGACAGGACCCCCTTGCAACTAAAACTACAGATCCAGAGCCCGACCTGGGGCAGAGCTGACCTCTTCCGCAGGAGACTGGCTTCTAGGCCTGTTTAGGAAACCAGGCTGAGAGTGCCTGTCAATCTGCCCTTCCAAAGGCGCTGCAGTGACTGTGCAGGCCTCAGCAGGACAGCTTCAGGGCCAGTTTACCACCGCTCCCAAGGCCTGTCCACGCCAGGAAGTACTTCCATAGCTCAGGCTTCTTTTTAAATCCCATTAATAGGAAAGAAAACGCAACAAAAAGGCAAATCCCTTTTTAACGTGACAAGATTGCCAGGGAAGGTGGTGCATGCCTGTAATCCCAGCACTCCAGAGACTGAGGTAGGAGAGTCACTGGGAGTTCTAGGCCAGCCAAGGCTACACAAGGAGACCCTGTTTCGGGGGGTGGGGTGAGAAATCAAGCATATATATATATATATATATATATGTTTTGTTTTTGCTTTTCTTTGAGACAGGGCCTCACTATGTACTTCAGGGTGGCCTTAAGCTCACAATGTAATCCATACTGCCTAGTCTCCTGAGTGCTGGAATTACAGACATGTGCAACCACACCCAGCAAAACCTGCAATATTTTTAAACACCTGCTATGTATCATAGTTCCACCCCTAATACACTCTTCTCCACCTAGCCCCACTTTCTTCAAACTGAAATGTCTCTAGTTCCCTCACCTCCACGGTCATTGCTCACAGCACACAGTTTAGACAAATCTTGCCAGTCTGAAAACCTCTCTCCTTTGCATTGGCTCTGACCTGCCAACAGCCCTTGTACAGTGTGGTCACAGGCAGAGGTGTTGGGTCAGAGACAGCACCCAGAGCAGACGCTCCATTCTGAGCATGTGTGTAAAGGCCAGGTGCCCTGCATCTGTGGACCTGATTCAGGTCCTTCCAGACACTCCCTGCCACTCCCATAAAGGAAAAAGTTGCTGATAACCAACCAAGTGAGCTGATTAGCGGAAGATGTATAAACCATTAGTGATAACAAGGACACCTCTTCCTGCTCAGCATGGACAGAGTTTGAGGATAAACTCAAGAAGGGCATTTTGCAGGGTTTGCCGAGAGCCCCAGTGCCGTCCTAGTCCAGAGGTCCCAAACCTCAAAGAACACTGGAATCAAGCCAGCTTTGAAGTCAGCAAACGCTGAAACACAGCCGTGACTTCAAAGGCAGCACAGAGCTTCCTGGGTGCCTCTGCTGTTGGCAGGTGAGCAGAAGGCAGTGCTGGCCAGGACCCCTGGCCTGGTGTAATCCCCTGCTCAGAGGGCACTAAACTGTAAAACGTATAGACCTTGTGACTTAGATGTCCCACTTTAGGCATTTATCCCAAAGTAATGGGGTACAGTTCCCAAGCTACACATCTGTAAATGTTCCTTGCAGCACTTTTAAATTGGAGAAACTGGGAACTATGTGAAAACCTGTCAAGAGGGACCTGATTAACTGGAAGGGTCTGTTGCATCACCACCATGCAATTCAAGACCATGTGGAACTACAGGCACTGCTACTGAGCCATATTCACTCAGCTAGAAAGACTTCCAGGATATGATACAGGGCCAAAAAAAAAAAAAAAGAAAGCATTTTAACATGCACAGTATTTAGTAAGATTGTTTAATTAGTTCATGAATGGAAATATACCTCCAAGGATGATAAACAGCACGGCTGTCTCAGGACTGGGATTTAGTTTATTTTTCATTCTCAAATACCTATTTATTTAAGTTACATGGTTTTACAGTATATTAAACAACAGAGAAGTATGTACCAGCCAGGACAGCAGACAATGCAGGTGTGACTGATCTGAGGGGCCAGGGAAGATGGGTGAGGAACAAAGGCTTCCATTATTCAGGTCACTAGGCTGCTCAGTATAGGGAGGGTGCAGACAAGCTCAGCAAGGCCAGAAAGTTGACAATGTCCTGTTCTTTTAAATCTCCAAATCCAAACAAGGCCTGCCAGGACTAGGCCAGTGCTCATGAAGGCTGCAGCTTCCACAGGCACAGGATGGCCCTGATACTGTTTTGGAGTTCATCTATCACACCCAATAAACAGCAACCCATCCCTTGGATTGTCCCGATCCTTCTTTGTTTCTAAAATGAGGTCCTGCTATATATTCCAGGCTGGCCTCCAATTCATGGGCTCGAGAGATTCACCTGCCTCAGTATCCTGAGAAGCTGCAACTAGAGGCATGTAATTGCTCTTGAAAAGTGGCTGAACCCTCCCCTCCCCTGCCCTCCCCAGTACTAGTTCCAACTATCATGCTCCTGGGGAGGAGGCTCTGGGAGGAGTCACAAATGCTGCTAGCCATTCACCAGAAATCTGGAAGGGGGAGCCAGGTCAGTCTTCTGGCCTGAGTTCTGGGCAGAGACCAAGCAAGCAGCCTGTCACCATGCCTGCCCATGAGGGAGGAAGCAGGCTAAGACACAGTGGAGACCCACATCCAGGGAGTCCAGACAGAAATGGTGTGGCCTGTGGAGTCAGCTGCTCCCCACTGGGTCAGAAGAAACCGAGCATGCAAGCAGATGGCTGCCTCTATCCATAGGAGATGGCAGAACTGCAGCCTCCCCTCCGCCTGCTCCCAGCATGGCTCCTGGCCTGGGCTGCTCCCATGCTCAGCGTGCTGTTCTCTGAGAAATTCTTCCTAAAGTTCTGTCATGGTTAGAACTTTAGTTTCTTTGGTTTCTTCTCTTCTGAAAATAAAACCACACTCGATATGCAGAAAATTTCAAATGGCAAGAAGATACAAAAAAAAAAAAAAGTCAGTGACTCATAGCAGCCTCTACCACACTAAAAAGGCTGCTGTGAACATCCTCTGTGTCTTCCAGTCACCAACGCCAAAAGGCACGCTGTATCAGGAATGGGGCCACTCTGTGCAGTACTATGATATGCTGCTTCTGCCTGGGTTTATTCCCCCTTTCTTTTAAGCCTGTTTCCCTCTTATTTTCTTTCTTCTTTCTTCTTTTTTTGGTACCAGGGATTGAATTCACGACTTTGAGCTTGTCAGGCAGGCACTTAATGCCACTGAGCCAAACCCCTGGCCCTTCCCTCTTATTTTCAATATGTATCTTTAAAAAAAATTAGCCAGGCTTGGTGGCACACACCTGTAATTCCAGTACTTGGGAGGCTGAGGCAGGAGGACTGCCAAGAGTTCAAGGCCAGCCTGGCTAGCTTTTTACATAGCAAGACCCTATCTAAAAAAAAAAAACCAAAACAAAACAAATGTTCTATACCTGGGGTTGAACCTGGAGCCTTGAACTGAGATACATCCCCAGTTCTCTTTATTTTTCATTTGGAGACAAGGTTTTACTAAGTTGCCCAGGTTGGACTCAAACTTGTGGTTGCTCACCCTCAGCCTTTCATAGTGCCAAAATTAAAGCTGTGCAAGCAGGGCGTGGCAGCAAGTTCAAGGCCTTGTGGATAACACAAGGCGACCCTGTCTCAAAAAATAAAACAAAACAAAGGCTTTTAAAATAACCATGTAAATAATACTGACCACTTAGCAGTATAATTATTTAAATACAAAAATTGCATTTTGTTATTAATTTTTATAAGACAACAGGAAATATAAAAACAACAATCTTATCAAATTTATTCAACACAAGAATTAACTATTTGAGGCCAGGTGTAGTGGTGCACACCTGTAATCCCAGCACTTGGGAGGCCGAGGCAAGGAGATCACTGCAAGTTCAAGGCCAACCTGGGCTATAAAGAGAGTTCAAGGTCATTCTGAACTGCACAGGAAACCCTACCTCAGGGGAAAAAAAAGAAAGAAAAGAAAAGGAATCAATTGGTTGAAATTACACCTGCCCGAGCAATGCTCAATGACGCTCAGGGCAAACCACCCAGGCACTGTACTAGGAGCAGTACATGTTATACACAGATAGCACCACTACCAGTGTTTCACAGGTGACACAACCACATCTTGGAGATGTTCCCTTTGGCCCTCAGGCTCCATTCTGGGACTTAGACCCAGGCAGCCAGCCAGCGGGGCTGCTGATCTCAGCCACACAGTGCTACCCTTTCTCCACTGAACCTTCCATCCCAGCAGTTTCTGCTTTGCCTAACTTTCCAGAAGCTTTGCTTGTCAGTGGCCCTCATTGCCCCCTGCAGGGAGCATCCTGAAGTGCAGGCGCCAGAGACAAAGGGGCCAAATCCCATTGAGACAACCAATTAAGACTCTACAGGGGGTCAGAGAAGAAAGCCTTAGGCTGAGGGCGAATTACCTAGTTTAATGCCTGTGTCTAACAGCCTCTTTCTATTCAGAGCTCAAAGCATTTCATACAGGTCTCCAAGTAAGATACAGACCCAAGGAAGTAAGGAATTTGTCCCAAATCCTGCAGCAGCTCAGCAGGAGACGCATTTCCCACCTCCCCCAGAGAATCTGCCAGGTACTCCTGTCACAGCTAGGGGCACAATTCCATTCTGAGGGCCTCTACAATCCCACAGAGGTTTAAAGATAGCCACCTCTGTACTTGGGTCATTATTCAGAAGCAGAAAACACTTTCAAGTCAGAAATGTTAAGACTATTTGATACAGGGTCTCACTATGGAGTTCTGGCTGGCCTTGAACTCACTGTGGAGCCCAGGTTTCCAAGTGCTGGAATTACAGGTGTGCACCACTATGCCTGTGATGTTTGACTTTTTCAGTAAGTGGTCAGATATCAGACATATTGGGCTTCAAAGGGCCATGCCATTTTTGGTTTTGTTTTTTGTTCTTTTGCAGTGCTGGTGACTAGGGCCCTGTACATGTTTGGCAAGTTCTCTACCAAGTGCCACACACCCAATATTTTTTGTTCCATATGGTTCTTAGCATGACCACCAACACCACTGTTACAGCACACAAGAAGCCACAGGTAACGAACCTGGAGTGTGGCTGTACTCTAGGGCAATTTTATTTACAAAACCATGTGGCCAACCTCTGCTCTCAGGGATGAAATACTCATTTAGATAAAAACTAAATCACTCAACAAGCTTAATTTTGAGGGACTGACCTGATTTTCTTTAGCAGAAGAGGAACCCAATCATTCAACTATTAATCCTTTAAAATTGTGTAGCCCCAGCACTTGGGAGGCTGAAGCAGGAGGATCATCACAAGTTCGAGGTCAGCCTGGGCTATATGGTGAGTTCAAGGTCAGCCTGAACTACATAGCAGGACCCTGGCTAAAAAAAAAATTAAATTAAAACAAAACTGTGGAAAAGTAGAGAAGCTAGTATTGTTTCACCCTATTACTGGTCAGTATTATGAACAGATGAAAGGGAGAATATTTTACAGATTCATAGCAACTAGGAAAGAGGATATGTCAGACTGAGTAAAGAAAATGCCAAGAAAATCTAAAGGACTACAAGGAAGGAAAATGATGTTCCTATATCCAGGCAGCTCCATTTGGCTTTGGTTAGCTGACTGGAGCCATGGGAAACTCATCCAAACTGGAAACTAGAGAACTCAGCAGCTCCCCTCAGCCACAGAGGAGCATCTCCGTTCAGGGAACTGCACTGGAAGCAAAGACATTAACGCCACGCACTTGGGATCCAGGAAGAAGAAAGCAAGTGAGCTGCAGACGAGGAGGGCAAGTCCGCGGCCCGCCACGTCTCACCAGGCTGGGGTAGAGCCCTCTCCCAGACTGCCTGCTGCCTTCAGCTCACCAGTAGGGAGCAGGAGGAAGCAGAGCTCACCTAGCCTCTGCATGGAGAAGTGAGCCCTGGGGCATGCAGCACAGTAAGGAGGCTGCTAACAGCCCCACAGAGATGAGGGTGAGGGCTGGCGCCCTGCAGGCTGAGAGAGCCTCAGGGGATGGCAGCCTGGGGAAGGGTGTGCCTGAGCTCCAGGTCCCCAAGTCCGGAGGACAGGAATGCAGAGCTGACGGAACCCATGACTGCTGGCTGGCCTCCAACTGTAGCACAGCCCAAGTACCTTATGAGGAAGGGTAACCCTCAAAATACAGCCTGAGAATCTCGAGTACCTCAAATCCAAGTATATCTTAAAAAAAAAAAAAAAAAAAAGTTTTCCCTCTCCAAAGTAGTCATTTCCCCTGAGAGACTTTTGTAGCTTTCCAGTGCCCTTTCTATCCAACCCAGACTCTCCATCCTGACTTGCCTGAGGCCCCTCGCTTTTGGT
Source organism: Hydrochoerus hydrochaeris (assembly GCA_004027455.1). NCBI lineage: Eukaryota > Metazoa > Chordata > Mammalia > Rodentia > Hydrochaeridae > Hydrochoerus > Hydrochoerus hydrochaeris. The sequence continues at coordinate 111,064 of PVLA01002610.1, read as the reverse complement.
CCTGCTGCACCCCGGCCACACAGCTGGGTTCCTCACCCAGCTCACTCGCTTTCTCCTCAGGACCCACACAGGGGCCCTCCCCGCCCCAGAAGAGCTGGTCTCACTCTTGGCCTTCAGTTCAACCCTAACCCTCTCTCACTTCATTTAAAATAGATCCCTGGAGCTTGCTTAGCATGTGTGAGGCTCCTAGGTTTGACCCACAGTACAACTAAATAAACTGAGCAAACAAAGTGGGTCCTGGGAGTAACAGAGGCCACAGCTGCTAAGTCACATGGCTTAGGCTGCCCCAGAGGCTCTCACCTGCCACTCACTAGCTGCAAGGAATTCCGTAGGACTGTGTTTCCATCTCTGAATACTACAGCGTCACATCTTCCCCTCCCAGTTACCTACTGTAGAGGTTAGAAAAGAGAATGTTAAATGCCTAGCAAGGCTCGGTACTCATCAACTACTGCTGTATTTACTTTTTTTACGACTGAACTCAGGGCCCCATGCATGTTAAGTGTGTGCTCTTTCACTAAGCTACACACCTAGTGCCACTACATTCTTCTAGCTGCAGAAAAGCAAGTTTTTATAGAACCTCTACAGAAAAGATGGACCACATGTCATTTTAACATTAGAAAAAGTGAAATCCCAGAAAAGACCAGAATTCACTGAGATTCTATACACATCATTTAACCTTCTGTTGATATCCGGAAAAGTGTGATTCCAGGAGAGAGGCTGCATCCCTCACCCACGCTGGACAGCTCCTGTGCTAACCCTAAACTGTACACATAAGGTGCTGGTGTGCTGACCTTTCCGAACCCCAACTGTGTGCTGTTCAGTGTGCATTACTGTGCTCTCTCTCAGACTAAGTAACCTCAGAAAGGAGAGCAATTCTCAGAGACTTGTAAAGTACTTTGTTGCTATAAAAACACTTGTACATAACAACCATTTTATTCTTTGTTGAATACAATTACAAGGTTTATAGTATTGCTATAATATATATTCATCTAAATCCCTCTTTTTAAAAAAAACATTTATTTATTTATTTATTTACTTACTTATTTATTTTATTTGAGGCAGGGTCTTACTATGTAGTTCAACTGGCCCTGAACTCACTGTGTAGCCCAGGCTGGCCTTGAACTTGCAGTGATCTTTCTGCTTTAGCCTCCTGAATGCTGAGATTAAAGGTATATGCCATCATGCCCAGCAAATCTTTAATAATGGCTGTTAACATGTATTATGTTCACTTCCTTAACCTAAAAATCTTACTTTTAGGAATTATTTCATAGAAATAGTCACGCAAGAGTACAAAGACATACATACACATGTAATACAAGGGTCATTCACTGCAAGGTTGTGGGAGGAAAAAGTTGGAAGTAATCCAAATGTTCAACCTATTGTTGGAGATTAGTGGCTAAAGAAAGTACAGTGTATAGTATTTAGATAATTTTTAAAAAGTATAAAGTTAGGGTTGGGGATTTAGCTCAGCAGCAAAAGCACCTTCCTGGCAAGGTCCTAAATTTGATCCCTGATACAAAAAAAAAAAAAAGAAAAGAAAAGGAGGAGGAGGAGAAAAAGGAGGAGGAAGGAGGAAGAGAAAGAGAAGGAGAAAGAGGAAGAGGAGGAAGAGAAGGCAAAGAGGAGGAGGAGGGGGAAGAGAGGAAAAGAAGAAGGAGAAGGAGAAAGAAAAGGAGAAAGAGGAGGAGAAGGAGGAAGAAGAGGAGGAAGTATAAGGTTAAAAAGTGCATACTGACACTGAAAGATGTCCAAAACATAGTAAGTTAAAAAAAGCACGCAGATGGGCCTCAGGATGTATCTAATGATAGAATACAAAGTCCGGGGTTTGATCCGAAGCACCAGATACACACGCACACATGTTGAAAAGCAGTATGAAAATCACAGCCACTTTATTAAATAATAAGTACATCTAGATATATGCATTAGAAAGAAAATCTGAAATAAAGGATACCAAAGTTTTCTTGTTGGGAGAATTATAAAGATTTTTTGTCATACATTTGTTTTCTATACTGATCAAGCATTTCTTTTATAAACAGAGGAAAGTAAAGCATATACATATCCATGGTAGTAGTCTATCAATACCACAGCTCAATCAGCCGGAGCCCTGCAGCCCAGGTACACGACACCTTGCCTACCCTCTGGCTGGCTCACAGCTGGAGCCTACTCAGCCCGTGGCTGGAGGGTGCCACTAGCAGCAGCTGGCAAAGCACCCGAGTCTCCACGTGGACCTACAAGGTTAACAGCCAAGCTTCTCATGATGACACCAGAGAAAGTGCCTTGGAACCCATGCTTAAGGCCCACCACCAGCAGAGCTGATGGCTCATGGCCTGCTTGGCAGAATTCTAATTTGAAGCTCAAAAATCAAGTCCTGCTGAATTTGGGCTTTCTACTGAAACCCAGAGGGGAGGACAGGAGAGCAGTCACTAGCAATCTGGGAAGAAAGAATTGATTATAAAAAAGGGAACATGGACGTCGGAGAAACAGACAGCAAAGCAGGAAGGACACAGTGTAGTCATTGATGTGAGTATTGAAAAATCTTTCAGATGATTCGCACCGGGGCCCGGAATATAGCTCAGTGGCACAGCACCTGCGTGGCGAGCACGTGTTCCTGAGTTTGATTTCTGGTACAATGACAAAAAACAAACACCAAAACACTCCAAATGACTTTGGATTTGGATCTAAATCCACCAAGCAGTTAAGATGATAGCCACCTTGTCCTCAGGTCCAGAACAGCTACTTTGGTATTGGCCCAGTGTCCGGGGAGCGACAGATGCTGTTTGGTCTACCTGATGGCCATTCTCCTCTGCCTTAGTTCATTTGTATTGCTGTACTAAAATGTCTGTGGTTGGGCAACCTATAAAGAGATTTATTTGGCTCATGATTCTGGTAGCTCAAGGGTCCAAACAACATGGTGCCAGCACCCTGGTGAAAGGCCTTTGGCTCTGTCACAAGTGGCAGAAAGGGAACTAGTGACATATGACTGAAATCTCAGCACTGTTGGGAAAGCTGAGATGAAAGACTCAATTTCAAACCCAATCTGAGCAACTTAACAAGACTCTCTCAAAATTAAAAAAAAAATAAATTAAAGGGCTGGAGATGTAGCTCAGCATGAATGCCCTGTGCTCAACCCCCAGTGCTACAAAAAGTGTGTACATGAGGCGCTGTTCAGGAGCAAAAGGGGCTAAAACATGGGAGTGGCTTCGCTAACAGCAAGAACGCACCTGGTTCCTCTAGCGCTGGGAGCTCCTGCCCACAGCACTAAGCGTCCACGGCATCCATGCCCTGTGCTGGGAACCAGCTTCCTGCACACGTATGGCCAGGGGACAAACCATACCCAAACCATGGCGTCCTCCTCCTCGTCAGAACAGGATCCCGACTGTGCTGACACCTTTTCTCAGCAATGTCTTTTGGGGACTCAGCCAATATGGTTCTATTTCCTGTACCTCATTCTAGCCAATTAGGAGCAACAGAACATATGGCAAATCCAGGAAGTTTTTTAGGATATTTTTTCAGCACTATATATTTAACCCAGGGCCACATTTTATTCATTTCATTATATTTTTTTAAGAATAACAAAAAATATTTTACTAAAACATAAAATTTACAGAAGTTTCCAGACAAGCCATACAGAATGATCACAAGCTTTTTTAAAGAGAAGAATCTATACTTGACTACAAAATTGCAGTATTATCAGTGAGGGCTGTGATGTTTGTTAATGCTCCCATTTTGGTTCAAACAATCAGCTTGTCTATCTTCAGTTATAATGTCTAAATAAAGCTAGACTTGGCTCGAGGGCATACCTTAATGAACTGGTTAGTTGCTTTTTAACCAATGCAATTAGATTACCATAAAAGGCTGGGGGGGGGAGCCCATAAAATTTTGGGACTACTTTTCCCCTCAAAAAAACAAAAAAATAAACACCCATGCCCCTGCAGCTAACCTTGACAACCATCTATATTCACAGTGTTTTATACTTAAGCCATGATGGGGGGAATAAATAAAAGCAGAGGGCTACTGCTTTTCTTTTCTTTTCTTTTCTTTTCTTTTCTTTTCTTTTCTTTTCTTTTCTTTCTTTCTTTTTTTGTATCAGGAATCAAACTCATGACTTTGCGCTTGCCAGGCAGGGGCTTATGCTGCTGAGCTAAATCCTCAGCAACTGGGCTACTGCTTTTCAACAATCCCCAACAATCCTGATAAAACTTCTAGCCTCTGCTTTACAATAGTAATTAGGACAAGACATAGATTTGCTAATGTGTATTTAATCACCAAAGAGACTGAAAATGTCTGGACTTTCATTCTGTAATGTTTCTAAGACTGTGTCCATTAAATGCAAACAGAAAAGGAAGAAGTCTTGGCAGAACAGAAGTGACACAAACTGGATCAGAGACTTAAATATTACCTATGGCATATCGCCTAGTCCATGCGCTGTTTCTTTGGCTTGAGCTTCCTCACTCTTCCACTGCTCCACTACATCATCTGCTAATGGGTTATCCGGATTAGGAGCACTTAACAAAGTCTGGATCGATAGTGGAACACTGCACAGATCTGTAGTGCTGGTGACCATTTATCTTTCAAAATACCTGAACATACTCTTCCCAACTTATCATTAGGATGATTTGGTCATGAAACATGCTTCAGGTGCTGCCACTGGGTACCCTTCTGGCAGAAACAGATCAAGGTTAAAAGTTCCTCCTTCAAAGGGGGAATCCTGGGGACCAGCAACAAACACATGAAAATAGAGGGTGTTGCTCCCTCTGGTTCTGCTTTAATCCCAGCAGACCCTGGGTTTCCTTGGCGACCCTGGGAGGCAGCCCGGTTATCCTGTCAGATCCTGAGCTCAGCCTGCAGTCCCATCCAGCTCCATTTGCCTTGTGCACAGGTGGAAGACCTGGGCTCCACTTCCAGGGGACACTGCTCCACACGTTGCAGCCACCACGCTTATTTGTTTTTTTCTGAGACAGGGTCTTGCTATGCAGTTTGGGCTGGCCTTGAATTCACTATGTGGCCCAGTCTGGCCTCGAACTTTCGGTGATTCTCCAGAGTGCTGCGATTACAGGCATGCACCACTACACCCAGCAGGGCCTTCATTCTGACATACATCCCCAGCACCTCCCCTGCCCTTTTAGAAGTTCTGTTACAAGGTCTTGCTAAGTTGCCTGGCCTGGGTGTGAACTTGCAATCCTTCTGCCTCAGCCACCCAGAGTACTAAGATTATAGGCTTGTTTCACCATGCCAGTTTGAATTGATCTTTAATTTGATTGACATGAGATAGAAATATCTACATAAAAAGGGGAAGAGGAATTGAAGGGAGGATAGGGGAATGGGAAAAAACATGAATCAAGTTATATAATGTAGAGGTATAAATTTCCTATGATGAATGTGGTCATTGTGTATACCTAAAATGTACCAATAAACTTAGTTTTTAATAAGTAACTGAAGAAAAAAATAAAAAGACAGAAAATGTCCCCCTTACTGCTTGTAGACTCTCAAGTGAGATTCTAGGATGAAGCCATCTTTGGAATAGGAGAGAACCAGTTTAAAAAGACAAGCCAGTCAGGCATGGTGGTGCACGCCTGTAACTCCTGCACTTGGGAGGCTGAGACAGGAGGATCATTGCAAGTTTGAGACCAACCTGGGCTAGAAAGTGAGCTCAAGGCCAGCTTGAACAGCATAGTGAGACTCTGTCTCAAAAAGATAAAAGGACAAGCCCAAGTGCTGACCAAGACGTACAGAAGTTGAGTCTTCGCCTTAGGGGACGTCCCTCCTACTCCATGACTGGGAGTCAGGAGGGGAGGACTTTTAACATAAAGCCTCTGGACCAAGGCACCAACGAGGGGCCAAGTGACCCAGGCAGAGCTAAGCTGAGCTCTTCCCCAGGCCTGACACAGGAATATTGGGAGGGAAAGCCCTTCTGCCTGCTGGCCTACCCCGAGGGGAGAGCCCGGGTGCAGAACAAGGCCGCTGCTGCAGCATCACAGTGCTGCAGACACATTTCCAACACACAGACCAAGACACGCCTGAAATCCAGGACGACCAGGTACCTGAGCCAATAAAGTCTGTTACTGTTTAAGGCAGTTTAAATTGGGTTTCTGCCATCTTCTCATAATGAAAAGAATCTCAACTAAAATAAGCCCTGGCTGCCCTTCCCCTCACGTGGAGAAGCCTTCGCCACCTCTGCATGCTCTTCTTTCCTGGATTGCTCTCATTTCTACTTTCCTTTCTCTTCAGCTCAGCTTCTTTGTTCTGAGCAAACCCATCCAAGGAGACCTGTCCTTCAGCAGGTTGGGGCTAAATTACAGAACTCGTCTGAGTCACCCTTCAAGCCAGCTTCAGAGGCTGGGCAGAGGCTGGGCGTGGGCAGCACCGCCCCAGCCCACACCCACCAGGGACTCATCACTCCTCTCCTTTGCTTGCCACTGCTCTGATGCTATTTCCAAGCCTGGATGGCAAAGTTCTGGGTGCTATTTTGATCTGGAAGAGCAAGTCTCAACATTCCACTGACTTGATTACACTCTCAGCATGTCTTCGCATGCAGACGGATGGGCAGTGTGTCCCTTACAGCTAGTGGGTTGAGGGTGAATGGCACAGGTGAGACAAGGCCTTCAAGAGAATTACGATGACATTTACACAGGCAGGATGTCTGTGTACACAGCAAACATAAAACACACATGTCCTGTGTAAGTGTAAGCACACAGCCTGGGTAATGCCTAGAAGTCACAGGTTCTTTTCTGAATCAGTTCAGCATGCTCTGCTCTGATACAACTAATTACAATCTTTACAATAAGGAGTGATTATGCACACTCTAAAAAGACTCTTCACCTTAGTAAAGGATCTTCTACAAGGTCTTGCTAACTGCACAGACTATAATATTTAGAATAAGACTTTGGAGGCACTACATAAATTAGCTGCAGAAAGTCAAGGAGGCACATCTGAACCGAATTTGCATTTGGGCTATAATGTGACATACACAATTGTACTTGTATCACTACTACTGATTTTCTGTGTCAGAACAAAATAAAGGCACCAAATTGAGGCAGGCATCTAATTCAGTGACAAGCAAGGGATTTCCCAATGGAGTTCTGCTGTTAAATACGGTGTTTATGGTTACTGCCAAACACAAAAAGACAAAAAACCTCCTTAATTCATATAAGGTTTTTAAAGACTATATAGTAAGTTCAGAAACTTACATAATACTACGCGTTGGGCATGTTCTAAGTGAGCCATTTAATCCCATCAGTAACCTCATGAGCAGTTACCATGCCTGGTCTTGCTTTCCAGATGAGTGAGTGGATTTAGAACCTACATGGTCAGCAGGCAGAAACTGGCAGAGCCATGCTATGAAGCAAGCAGTCTAGGACCAGGGGCTTCACAAGATCAAGCACTCTTCCAGCTGTCCCTTGGTCTGGCAGGCACGTGCAGAGTGAACAGCACCGGGAGGGGAGTAGAGATGGGGCCTTCAGGCTACAAGCAACCTGCTTGGGCACTCGGTGCTGGCAGTTGGCAGTGGGGGGTGCCGCCGGAAGGGTAGTGGCTAAAAGGGACACGGAGGAAGTTTCTGGAGAACTCATCTGTTTCTTGATTTGACTGCTGGTTACAAGAAAGTGTTCAGTTTGTGAAAACTCATCCAACATCATGGGTGCCCTGTCTACATACATATTTCAATGCATAAAAAGTGATGAAAGAAAGCCAATATTACGCATGGCCTTTGCCCTCTTCTACCTTCCAAACACTTAAGAATATCACTTCAGTGAGCATTAACAGCACATCTATTATGGAGCAAGACATCACAGCCATGGAGAGCCCAGAAGCAGCAGCCGGCAACCATGGGCCACATCTCAAATCTCCCATGCAGCCTCAGATACACAGACCCAACATCCACTGAGAACCAGCAACTCAGCGCCATGGTGAGGTGAGTGCCACAAGCTCCACCGTCCAGATGCCAGTCCTGCCTTTGTGCTACTGGATAAGGGATACGGAACACACTAGTCCATTTCTCAGTGTTGTCTTCCTTCTACAACTTTAAAGCCAGTGTAACATTAAAAATGTGCACACAGTGCTGCCTGCCATACAAGACAGTACACATTAGCTCTGATCTTTATCCCTTAGCTATGGTATCCTGTTTGTTTTGTTTTTTGGGACAGGGTCTCACTGTATATAGCTCAGGCTGGTCCTCAATTTGCAGTGATCCTCCTACCTCAGCCTCCTGAGACCTGGGATTACAGTCATGTGCCACCATCCCTGGTGGTCTCCTATCTTAAAATCAGTTATTTATTTATTTTTATCATTTTCCTATTCTCTTAAGTAACTTACTAGCATTCCCTGCCATGTTCCAAAAAGAACTTAAAGATTTGCTTTTCTGTTATATATGTGACATGTACAATCACGTCACACAAAGTACTGTATGTTCAGGGATGCAGTCTTCTCGTTCGGTCCTGAAGGCCCTGACATGATCTGCAGGCACAAGCTAGTAGTCATATTAGTGACACTCGGTGCAGGAGAGACTACCACGTACATACCTATCAATGTACATTCAAGAAAAAGCCCTAAATTTTACTGTGAGAATTTCTAATCCTACAGAAAAGTTAGAAGAACAAAACAATGAATATTGCAATACTAAACTTACTAGTCATTAACATTTTTCATATTTATTTTCTCTCCTTACACACATTTTTTAATTGAATGATTGACTGATTGATTGAGATAGGGTTTTTCTATGTAGTACAGACTGGCCTTGAATTCACTACACAACCCAGGCTGACCTCGAATTTGTGACAATTTCCCTGCCTCAGCTTCCCAAGTGCTGAGATTACAGGAACACACCACCACGCCTAGCTTTTTATTTTTTGCTGAATCATTAGACAATTAAATTTTCGACTTAGTGTCATTTTATCCCTAACTACTTTAGTCTTTATCTACTAAGGAGGAGGATATTATCTGATAAAGCCATCCTACCAGGATCGCACCCAGGAACTTCACGGTAGTACAGTATTATCATCTGAACAACAGTTTACATTTTTATTTTTCTAATTGCTCTACAAGCGACCTTTCTTCTCAATTCAGGATCCAACCTAGGATCACATAGCATATTTAAACTGTCAGAGTTCTTTTAAGATAGGACAGTGGGGGGTGAACCTATGGCATGGATGTTACTGTGTTTTTCTTTTTAGACAAAAGATATTAATGTAGAGTTGTTTTTTCTAAAGTAAAACCTCGGCATTCAAGGTTAATTGCTGTGTTGTCACTTTGCAATAACTAAGGTTTGGTTTGCATGTGGGCACTTGGTCTCTAAAAGATCTACCACTGGTGATAGAGGACAATCCCTTCTTGTCTTTTTGCTATTTTTTTTTTTTTTTTGGTCTTTTTGGGACAGGATCTAACTATGCAGTTCAGGCTGGCCTTGAGCTCACATTGTAGCCCAGGCTGGCCTTGAACTCAAAATGATCCTCCTGTCTCAGCCTCCTGAGTGCTGAAATTACAGGCATGTGACACTATGCCCAGCTTTTTAGGTCTTTCATAGCACTGACATTTTTAAAAAATTATATTTATTGGTAAATGTCAGATATATATAATGAGGGACTGGAGATATAGCTTAGTGGCAAATGTGAGGTCATGAGTTCAAATCCTGATAACCAAAAAAAAAAACCTATTATCAGATATACATAAAGGAGCTGGGCGTGGCAGCTCATGCCTGTACAGGAGGATTGTTGCAAGTTCAAGACCAGCCTGGGCTACAAAGTGAGCTCAAGGCCTGACTGAACTGCATAGAGAGATCCTGTCTCAAAAAGAAAGAAAGAAAAAAAAAAGATATCTATAAGGGTCACATTCATCATAGGGAATTTGAATCTGTATATGATATACATCTTGACTCCTCTTCTTTAGCATTTCTCTCTCCATCTTTTAACCCCCTCTTCCCCTTTTTCTTTCTATAAACCTTTGTTTCCATTTTATTCTTTTCCCTTCCTTCCTCCTTCCCCCCTTCTTATGTGTTGATTATTTTTGAAGAATTCAGATAGCTGTCTTGTAAAATATCCTACAACCTGGACTTGTTTGACTGCTCAAAATAGGTTCAGATTCAATTTTTTTTTTTTTTTGTACCATTGAACTCACAACCTCGCGCTTGCTAGGCAGGCACTTAAGCCACGGAGCTAAAACCCCAACCCCAGACTCATTATTTTTGGAAAAGTGCAACTAAATGTTTCTTTTCATATATCACACTGCAACACATGATACACAAAATTAACTTGTTCATTATTAGTGTTACTGTTACAGGCAGCTGAGCCAGTTAGAAATATTACAGGCAGTCAAGACAGAGCTGTGCCCTGGAAGAAGCCAGCACAGAGGCCCAGATATCTGGTGACCTTGGAGTAGACAAACACCTCATGCTGTAGGTCATATCTCAGGACAGAAGGCAAAACAAATGCAACCACACTCTTAAGTGTAATCCTTAGGGATTAAGTCTGGATCACCTTGAGAAGTCTGGAGTCATCACTCCAATCCCTAGGGAGGAGTCACTGCTCTCTGAGAATGCCTGCTTTCTTCCTGACGTGCCCCATTTGTTCCCAATGTAATCAATTTTACCTGAGCTACTAATCTTATTGGCTAAACATAGTGAGTTCGCAGGGTTCCCCAACTGTAGACCCGCCTTACCTCATGATTTTACTCTATAAAAATCCCAAGGAAAGACAGAAAGACAGACAGACAGACAGAAAGAAAGAAAGAATAAAAGAACGAATGAATGAACGAACAGACTCTTTGGCAACTCACTTGGGACCCCTTCTGTCTCTCGGACATTAGTTTCCTTTTTCTCAATAAGTATATTCTGCTCTTAACCTCCATTGTTCTTAAAATTCATTCTTCGATTTTAGCGAACATGAACTTGTACTGGACACACAGGAGGTTGGGAGTTTCATTCCCCTATGTCATTGCTACAGTGACCATCTGCTTAGGAAAAGGTCCACTCCAACCTTTCCAGAGAAGCTGCGGGTACAGCTGGGTGACAGAATGTACAAGGCCCCAGGCCCAATCCTCGGCACCACAAAAACAACAGCCACATGTGGTAGTAGCTGCAACCCTCGAACTCAGGAGACTGAGTGGGTGGCTGTGAGCTCAAAGTCAGCAGGGTACACAGCAAGTTTGAGGCCTGCCTGATCTACACAGCAAAAACTGTCTCAAAAACCAAACTAAATCAAAATAAAACAAAAAATCTTCCCATTATAAAGATATTTTTTCTCTTTTAAAAAGTGAGTAGGCTATAGAGTGATTCTTTCTGAGTCCTTGAAAATATTCTGCTCCCCAAAAACCTTCTTTGCCTAGCAGCTTTAGCACCCACTGACGTTATTTACCTGAACCAACATCACCATTAGGAGCTATGAAGTGATCCCTAGTGATGTCCTGTGGGCAAAATAAACTTGCAAATCCCTTGGTTGGTTGTTGTTTTTTTACATTTTCTGCTTTATTCTGAAAACTCCCACGGTAAAACACACACACACCCTCCCCATCAGGGGTCCAAAACAGGAGCAGGGATTCAGGCTGGGAGGATGTCCCAGCTACCAGGGGGCCATGCCCACCATCCCCCACCCCCTCAACCCTGCGACACCAGTGCACACTGGTGCCCACAGGCACGGCAGACTACGGTTGCCGGTGGGCTGCAGCCGGGAGGCTGGGGCAGTCTGTGGAAACCCCAGCAGCCCAGACAACTGGCAAGGAGGCCCACAGTTCCGTCCTGGGAGCCTGTCCAGCACCCGGGCCGCCCTGTGCCCACCGGACCCCACGCAGCCGCTGTGAGTTTGTGACTCGAACTCAGGCTGCCGCAGCCCCACACATCAGGGGAACCGAAGCTGGGGGGAGTGGCCAGCTGGGCTCCAGGAGCGGCAGCCACCCCTACCCTCCCAGTCCTGTCCAAGCACACTTGCGATGCCCTCGGGGTGACAAGGAGTGGGCCCGGGACCACGATTGAGCCTGGACAGACCCAGAGGCGGTGAGTGAGTCTCCTTCCACAGGTTCATTAACACGCACTGGTGGGAGGGCAGGGATTGCTCCCAGGGACTAACCAGGACCCAGTGGGCAGGGCAGGGCAGGGCAGGGCTGCCTCGGGAATCGAGGCCAGATGGGTCCAGGATGGGTTGGGTCCCATTACCTTTCTCACACAGCGGTTTCCCTGTATTTTAATTATAGAACTGTCTCAACTAATTTCAGAAGTTCAGATATATGCTTGATTCTCATCTGACATCTATCTTTCTCCTATCTCTGCCTACCTGAGCAGGTGCCCAGAAGCATGCACTGGCTTCAGCAGCAGGCAGGGCACTTGCCTGTTCACACACAGGAGGTTCCCTAGTCTATGGAGCCCTGTTACCACAGCAAACTAATTCCACGTCATGAAAAGTCACCTCTCCTAAAAATGGGCTCTTGCCAGAAGCAGCTCCAGCATCACCAGCAGGGAGCAGAGAGACCCAAGGCCCCAGGTGGCAGACCTCGCCTGCACACTGCACTGGGCTGGCACTGAGGGACACACAAGCCAGCTGTCCTGGGCAGCTGTTTCCCTGCCTGTGAATGTCACTTCTTCCTAGCTGACAGCCCTGTAGAGCCTGAACACCAGACAGACCAGCTAGGCCAGCATCTCCTTCCGAAGCTGCCCCCAGCCGGCCTCTAGTCTGATTCTGTCAGAGCTCTGCAGGGAGCTCTGGGACTCTGCTTAGAGGAGACTTAGTGCAACCTCTGAGAGACAACTGTATCCAAGACACAAGCTAGGACATGGCAGTTACAGACGTCTCCTATGTGACCATCCCCTGCTAAGAAGTGATTCCAAGAGGCCTCAGACCAGGATGAAAGGGTTCAACGTAGACAGGACTACTGCATTTCAAAAATATAACCTATTTGAGGCTTTAAAAAAAAGCCACTGTACCTACAGAAGCTACCAGACCCATGGTTTTCCAAATTCAGATTCTACCTGAAGCATCTAGATTCTGAGTCCAAGGTCCCCATGGGGTCCAAAATCTGTGTTTACAATAAGATCTGCAGAGGCTTCAGGTGCAAGAGGCCCAAGGACCACACCTTGAGGGTCGCTGGCTTAAGATACTGCTCTGCACATAGCTATGCCAGTCACGGAGCAAAACAGCCAGCAGAAAGAATGTCAGCCTTCATTTAAAAGCTACTTGGAAGGAGATTCTAAACAATTCATTAGCCACACAGAAACACTGTGAAGATATAAGCCTCCGAGGAAATGTACTAAATTCACTCAGCCTCTAATCCACTGGAGGAGACATAGACAGCCTGAGTCCAGACAGTGAGGTCAAGGTTCCCTGCACAAAGTCCCCATTTTGGGGTCCCCATCAGCAGTCTTCAGTGGACAGCCTAGAGCAAGGACAATCATCTAGAGGGTATGTGAAGCATTTGAATCAAACACTTTTTTTATGAGATTGTCTCACTATGTAAGCCCATGATGGCCTTGAACTCATAGCAATCATCCTGCCTCAGTTCCCCCAGTGCTGGGATTGCAGGCATGTGCATTACCACACCTGGCCGAACGACACCTGATTCTAGCCTCCCTTCACCCTGTAGGGCAGCAAGTTCCTGGCAATTCATTCCCTTCTCTACCTACCCTTTACTGTTACCCAGGCCTGAGCCAAGATTAGCCTGGGGGGCTGAGATATAGCTCAGTGGCATAGCACCTGCCTGGCAAAAACGAAATCCTGAGTTTGATTCTCGGTACCCAGAAAGAAAGAAAAGAAAAGAAAAGAAAAGAAAAGAAAAGAAAAGAAAAGAAAAGAAAAGAAAAGAAAAGAGAAAAGAGTCAGGCACGGTGGTGCACAACTGTAATCTCAGCACTCAGGAGGGTGAGGCAAGACGATCACCTTGAGTTTGAGGCCAGCCTGGGCTACATGGTTGCTTAAGGCCAGCCTAAAATACAAAGTAAGACCCTATCTCAAAAAAACAAAACAAACAAACAAAACAAGACAAGGCAAGAAAAAAGAAACAGGACAGCCAAGCCATTGGGAGCAGGAGGGCACAGTGACACATCCCTCTCTGCTATAGCCCAGGTATCTTTCCACCCAGGGAGCACCAGGTGAAACAAGCCACGCTCATCCTACCACGGGGTATAGTACTTCCAGGAAAAAGACACCACAGACATCTACAGCTGCAAGTTCCCAAAGCCAACCAGGCTCCTGGCACAGGACTAGCATGCCAGCCAGCCCCTGGGCTCTTACCTGACTGGAACACGTATCGGGCCAGGCCCTGCATTAGCTCTGCTGGCCATGTTGGTGGGGCAGACTCCCCAGTTTCTCTTTTCAGACGGAAAGTCAACTCAAAGCCAAAACCACTAGGCCCATCTGTTCCTGTAAACCTGAAAGGAACAAAAAGGAAAAAATTCAACTACCTTCAGAGAAACATTGTCTGGTACAGTCTCATGACAGCTCTTGCTGTGTGGTGGCTTCACATACAAACCTTCTACTCTGGGATTTCCCAGCATGTGAGCCCTGAGGGAGAGAAGGCTCTGGAAAGCCTGGAGGAAAGCAGAGCACCAGCCTTGCCTTCCTGCCCAAGCTATGCAGTTCACAGTCAGTCTGGCCTACCAAACTCCCCTGTGGGCAGTGTGCATTAGAATTCCAGATTTCATGGTTCTAGAGCATTCCTCTCTGCACGATTGAGGCCTATGATTCCTTTCTGTATGAAAATCTTTCTCGTCCACTTTCCTTACTCTTCAAGGCTGGTACTCAGCACCCACTTAGGCTGGTAACACAATGTGCTACAAGCAGCCAAGGAGGCTGTGTGCTCCCGACCCCCACCCCACAGGGCACAGTCATCACTGGGATGTGAGCGAAGTCCCGAGGCAGGTCCTACATACTGGGTGGACTCATATTCTTCCCAAAAGCCGCCATCCCACATGCCCTCATCACTCAGCACTGCTCCCCATGAGCCCTCCAGTCAGGAGCCTGGAGCAGCATGCCCTCCTCCTTTCCTGTCTCTGAGGACCCACGATGTGAGGATGATGGCTTGTGTGGCCCCAGCTCCTCACAGGGACAATAAGGCAAGCTGGGAGTGCCTCCCTCCCTGCTAGGATTCCCAGGAAGACCCTTCAACGGACTGCTGCCAGAGGGCAGGCCCAGATGGTGTGCACCACACCTCTGCGGGCCAGGAGGGCACTGGGGAGGAGTTCCTGAGACTTGCCAGTGTGGGGAGGGTTAAAAGTTAAAATATGTTCAAGATATAATTTTCAGTAATTATATCTTGTGCAAACAGAGCCATGATGATTATACATATGTAAACCCTCCAGCGTATCAATAGAAACCATAAACTAAGACAGCTGACACCTCCTCACTAGTCGAGCCCCCTGAACAGGCTGTCAGAAGAGAGGGCTCTCAAGGGCTGATGATGCAGTCAAGGCCCAACTCTGGACCTCCTCACGGCATCTTTCCTTTATCATCACCTCTAGAAGGCCAGCTGGGAGACTAGAGAGAACGAGATCCCCAAGATTTAGAAGCTGACCCAGTCTTATCTTTGGCTTTGTGTGTCTGGGTAAAGCCAGCCTTCCTGCACTGTGCAGAGGAAGATCACCTCTAAGATACTAAGTCTGACCTCTTTCAAACTGAAAAGGAATCCTTAGGAATGATCTAGTCAAACCCAACTATATATATATTTTTAAATACCAGGAATCAAACTCAGGACCTTGTACTTGCCAGGCAGGTGCTTGTGCCACTGAGCTATATAACCCCGGCCCTTTTTCTCTCTCACTTGCTTTTTTTGAGACAGGGTCTTACTATATATTTCAGGCTGGCCTCAAACTCTCAGTGATCCTCCTGCCTCAGCCTCCTGAGTGCTGGCATTATGGGCATGTGCCACTATGCCCAGCTCCCAACTATATTTCTAAGTACTCATAGTATTTTCTGTGGTTATCTAGCAACGTGGGAGTCTGAATCCATTTGGAAGATATAAGTGTGAAATTCTGGAAATGTGGCTAGAAGATACTGAAAGTGATACCACTAAAATTATTTCATTTCCTTGCCGAATTGCCCTGTTTGGGGTCACTGAAGTATAGCAAGGCTGAGGGTATGTTTACACCAACTGAGGCTGCAAAAGCTGCCCTTGTTGAGGCTACAGTTTGGAAGGGATGTGAAAAGCTGTGGTAATGAAAGATAGACTCTAAAATTTTACAAAAGGAGATGGGTCACTAGGGCAAAGGAAAGATTCCAAGCAGCCACCATTAGAGGCAGCTATGTAAAACATTAGACCATTATTCCAGGGCTTTCATCTTGGGCCAAGGAAAATACGTGGTTTCTAACCACAAAAACTTGAGAAACAGACTAAAGGAACATGTTCCTTGTGGGCTGCACAAGGGTTCTCCCTTAAAGCGGGGAAGTGGCTGAAGCACACTTACACAGCAGTGCCTCTGTATGAGGGCTGTGTGTACACAAGCTCGAGTGCGCACACACACATGCATGTGCCATCTGTCTCCACAAAGGGTGCTTGGGGGGCAGCTCAGCCCTCACTGGGCTGTCAGGGAGGGAGAGGCCCGGGCAGATGGTCTCTACCTGCATTTGATTACCACCTACTGGGCCGCTGGACACAACCTCTGAAACGTGAGTTTGGAATGGACCAGCCTCGGGGTAAATGCACAACTTGTGACTGTCAGAGGGTCTATTTCAAAGCAGGCTGCCCAGACAACAGCCAAGGTCGTTTTGTCTTCCAAGTGGCCTGGCCTGGCCTGGACATCCTCCCGATAGGGCTTCCCCTGCCAGAGCAGCCCCACCTCACCAGACGATGAGGGCCCTCCAAGGGAGCAACATTCTCCGTGTCTTCTGAAAGGAAGTTGTCACACGTGGCAGAAGGGGATCCGGGTCAGACAGAATCATTCCTTTAGCACAAAAGGCTGCTACAACACTCCCTGGTAGTAAATGAGGCCTGTGGAATTTCTTTCAAGAGGAATTTTTAAAGCAGTAAGTTACAGATTCTTGCTCGTCTGGTGGAGGGAACAGGTCTGTCTTGCTGCAGGACGGAGGAGATGGCCTTTCGATACTATTTCCACTCCAGAACCCTTGATTCTGCCTCCTGAGGTATCCTGGAGAGGCCAGCTTTGGCCCAGCAGCTTGATGAGCCAACATGATGGCTGTGCCAGGCTCATGGCTATCAGACCTGCGGACACAGAGTCACACAGATGCCCAACCATCGGAACCTTCCCAGTGGTCCCTCCTGAATCAGCACACTAGGAAGGAATCAGTCAGTCTCCAACAGGTGAAAATAACTGCTAATTTCAAGCAGGAGGAGCCCAGGAGGGACTTTCCAGAGGGAACCCATAGCGAATGGCACCAACAAGCCTCCCACAAAGCTAGCGCTTCACACGCAGCTTCGCTAGTCAACAAGGAAGTGCATATCAGACCTTTGGTAAGTTACCACTTCACACACTCTAGCATGGCTAAGATAAGGGCAGCAATAACAAGTGCTGGCAGGGAAAAGAAATCGGTACACTCGTACACTGCTGTGTAGGATGTAAAGTGACGGTGCTGCTTTGGAAAACTGGCAATCCTCAAAAAGGTAACACAGTTACCATATGATCCAGGGGTTGAACTCCTTGGTAGACACCTAAAAGAACTGAAAACATGGTCACACAAAAAGTTATACACCGGTGCTCATAACAGCACTATTCATAATAGCTAAAAGGTGGAACAACTCAAACATCCATCAACTGCAGATCAGACAAATGAAATACGATATACATTTACAATACAATATTACTTGGCAGTAAACAGTACAGTGGTAACTGCTACAACACAGATGAACCCGAAAACATTGTGAGGCCTTTTATATGAAATCTGCAACAAACAAATCCACAGAGACAGAAAGTAGATCAGGAGCTGTAAGAGGCTGGAGGAAGGAGGCAGGTAATTTGCTAGTGAGTCCAGAACTTATTTTTGAGGTAAGGGAAATGTTCTAAATTAGAGTGAGATGACGGTTGCATAATCTTGTAAACATACTAGAAACCACTGGGTTGTATACTTTTATAGCGTAAATTTCATGATATGTGAATTTAAAAAGAGAAAACTGGAATTCCTTAAATGCTAGAGGTGACAGAGCCTCAGAGGGCCTCGCCATCTGAGGTGACAGCTCCAAGTGTGCTGCCACCCCGGAGACCTTCCAATGGGACATACGGAGACAGGGGCAGTGAGGCTGACGATCCTGGGCCCGTCTTGGCCTAGGCTCATGGATGTAGTTCTGATTGGCCTTGAACTCAAAGCAATCCTCTTGCCTCAGCCTCTCAAGTACTGGGATTATAAGTGCATATCACCATACCTGGCTATGCCTTAGTCTTTAACAAAAAAGATTTTCTATTTTGGTTTCTGGTGCTGGAGGCCCTGGCTTCAAGCATGCCGGGCATCATTCTATCACTAAGCTACCTAGCCAGAGTTTAAATTTTTAGAAGTTCAAAAAAAAAATGAAAAAGTTGTTTGAATAGAAAACAAAAAGTTAAAAGTTTTATCAAGTAATTGCCCAGCATGGTGGTGCACAGGAGGCTGAGGTAGGAGGGTTGCTGTGAGTTCAAGGATAGCCCAAGCTACACAGTGAGCTCAAGGCCAGTCTGAACTACATAATGAGACCTTGTCTAAAAAACAAAAAGGTTTATAAAGTAAAAATATTACAGGATTAATTATTGGTGAAAGAAAAATATTCTTCGTGATTTTAGTGTTGCTTGCACGCAGTGTTTAAAAGCCCTACAGGGGTGTGTGGTCCACCTGACCCTCCTCATTCACACTTCAACTACCCAGAGCAGCTTCCAGTCCTCAAACTCCACTCAGACTATGCTTCCTGGACAGCTGTGTCTCAGTTATCTTTCAAGCCATATTCTTTTGGTACTTTTTCACCACTGACTTAGAACTGCTATGACATTCAGTCCAGCAAGCTGCCCCACAGGCTTGTCGCCTAGGACCACACTGCATACTATGGCCTCAGTGTGCAGCAGGCCATGACCTCGAGGTTTGTGGTACACGTTCTATGAGATGCACAGCAAAGAGCACACATCTCAGAACCGACCCTCATTAAACTATGTATGACTGTATGTGTCTCAAGCCCTGACAAAATGCTCAGTCTCACTCACAATTAGAAAAAAAATGCAAATTAAAAAACCATTCTCACCTATCAGACCAGCCAAAATTTTAGAAAGTCTGATGTCACTTCCTGTTGGTGAACATGCAGGGAAAACAGGCATTGTCATGTTACTGGTATGGTACAAATTAACGCAGCCTTCAGAAGGGAATTTGGTAACACCCAGCAAAATTCCGTGTGTTTGCCACTTCTAAGAATTTGTAATCACAAAATCCTAGAAACCACCAAGATGCCCGTTCATAGGACAGCAGGGACTTTCTTCCAATCACATTTTATTGGTACATGTTAGGTATATATAATGATCACAGAGAATTTGTACCTGTACAAGATATAACTTGTTTTTTTCCCATTCCCCTACCCTCCCTTCCAATCCTCCTCCCTTCCCCATTTACAAAAGTTTTGTTTCTATTTCTTCCTTCTTTTCTTGTTTCTTGTTTCTTTTTTCCTTTTCCCTTATTTCCCCCCCTCCTCTCTCACGTTCCCCTCCCCATATGAACATTTTCTTCCTATTTCACAATATCTATTATACATTTTGGTCCTTATACTCTTGTGGTTTCTCACACCAGAGAAACAATTCAGTGTTTACACGTGTATCTAATTTGTTTCACTTAGAGTATGGTCTCCAGGTGCATCCATTTATGTAGAAATGTCTCAAGCTTATCCTTTTTTTGGCAACTAGTACTCCACTGTATTTAAAACACACACACACACACACACACACACACACCCCTTATCCACTCACCAGCTGATGTGCATTTGGGCTGTTTCTAAGACTTGGTTATTACAAATTGTGCTGCTGTATATGGGTGTGTATATCTCTGTGGTAGGATGCTTTTAATTCTTTTGGGAAGATATCAGAAAGGGGAACATCTGGGTCCAATGGAACCTCTAGCTTTAGTTTTCTTGAGAACTCTCCACAGTGATTTCTACAGCAGTTACACCAGTCTACACTCCCACCAACAGTACGGAAGGGTCCTTTTCCCCACAGCTCTGCCAGCATTTGTTATTGGCTGATTTCTTAATACCCATACTTTCTGGGATGAGACAAACCTCACTATTGTTTTCATTTGCATTTTGCATATGACCAATGATGTTGAACATTTTTTTCATATATTTATTTGCCATCTCTATTCATCTGAGTGATGTCTATTAATTTCAGATGCCTATTTTTGGATCAGGGCTTTAAATTTTGGTGTGGGGGGTGTTTTTTGTTTTTTAAATTTTCCAGTTAGTAATCCTATGTCTGAGGAAGAGCTGGCAAACATTTTTCCCCATGCTGTGGGTTGTCCCTTCACTCTGTTGGTGGTTTCTCTTGCTGTGCAAAAGCTTTTCAACAAGATGCGATCTCAAATGTTGATTCCTTGTGATAGTTCCTGTGGAATCAGGGTTTTGTTCATAAAGTCTTTGCCTATATCAATATTGTCAAGAGTTTTACCTATTCTATCTTCTAGCAGATCTAATATCTTCTATTTTGATATTTAGACCATTGATTGACTTTGATTTTAGTTTAGTGCATGGTGAAAGACATGGGTCTAATTTTAATCTTTACCATACAGAAAGCCAGTTTTTCCAGCACCATTTATTAAAGAGGCTATCTTTCTTCCAGGGAATGTGTTTGGTAACTTTGTCAAAGATAAGGTGGCTTCGTGTATCTGGAGTTGTTTCTGCATCTTCTAATCTGTTCCACTGATCCTTGGGTATGTTTTTTGTTATTACCATGCTGTTTTTATCACAGTACCTTTATAGTATAATTTCAAGTCTGGGATTATGATGCCCCTTGCCTTGTGTTTGTTGCCCAGAATTGCCTTTGCTATTCTAGGTTTCTTCTGGTTCCAAATGAACTTTAGGATTGTTTTCTCTAATTCGTTGAGATATGCTGTTATAATTTTGATCAGAATTGCATTAAATCTGTATAACAGTCTTGGAAGTATGGCCATTTTCACTATATTGGTTCTTCTTACCCAAGAATAAGGGATAGCTTTCCATTTTCTGATATCTTCTTCAACTCCATTCATAAGACAGTGTGAAATTTTTAAATTTTTTTTAAAAAATTGTATTTAGGCAGGTCATGGTGACACACAACTATAATTGCAGCACTTAGAAGGCTGAGGCAGGATGACTACCAAGGTCTGAGGCCCATCTGGGCTACATAACGAATTCAAGGCAGTCTTAACTACGCAGCAAGATCTTGTCTCAAAAACAAAACAAAATTTATATTTAGGAGAGTGGTTTTAAAAGTAAGAATAAAGGACTCTATAATAAGCTAATATCGACACTTTTTTTTTTCTTTTTGAGACAGGGTCTCTCTATGCAGTTCAGACTGGCCTTGAGCTCACTTTGTAGCCCAGGCTGGTCTCGAACTTACAACGATCCTCCTGCCTCAGCCTCCCAAGTGCTGGGATTACAGGCGTGAGCCACCACGCCCAGCTGATACGAACACTTTTAAGTAAAAAGGCAAAAGAATGCTACAGTCTGCTTTTGAGGAAGAAAGAAAAAATAAGAAAAGATACCCTTACAGTTCATTTGTGCAAGAAATCTCACCAGAAGGTCACATCAGAAGATAACACACGTAATAGGGGCCAGGGATTTAGCTCAGCGGCTCAAGCACTTGCCTGGTAAGCCCAAGGTTGTAAGTGTGATCCTCAGTACCCCCCTCCAAAAAAAAGATACGCAGTAGGAGGTGGGAATGAGGTAGAAAGAATTGTAGGGTAGGGTGACATTTTCCTAAATATAGTTCTCATTTTGGGGTTCATGCCATTACTTTCACATGCTTAATAAAAGAGAATCAGTGAGGATGAAGGAAAATGCCAAAATAAAGTACATACAGAAATTAATGAACTTAATTGTATTTCAAATTAACAATATAACCACACTGAAGGAGGGGATAAAGGAAGTAACCCAAGTAAGTTTCATACACAGTTTGTTGGCTGCATAGCTTCAGGGCAAAGACAAACAGTAAACAAATACTGAACTCTGGTTAGCTGGTTTACTTTTTGCATTAGTATGGGTTAGTAATTCTGAACATATTGCATGTAAAGGAAGTCAGGTCTCTCTCACTGTCACAGAAATTAAAAATTGGTAAATATGTATCAGAATGAGAAATACATGAAAAAGGAAAAAGGGCAGTTTAGAATGAACTCCTTGGGTAAAATTTTGAAATTGGAGGTATCAATATGAAGCCATGGTATTTAACAGATGCAGACACAGAAAAGAGGGTACACAGGTGATGGAGGGAGATAATACAGCAACTCTGTATCTCCTGCTCAATTGTACTAAACTCCTAAAACTGCTCTAAAAACTGCTCTATCAAAAAAAAAAAAAAAAATCTGGTCCAGGAGGCATACACCTGTAGTCCCAGCTACATAGGAGGTCAAGGCGGGAGCATCACTTCATCCTAGGAATTCAAGACTAGTCTGGGAAAAATATGGAGGCCTATCTCAGAAAACATAGAGGTCTATCCAGATCCAGACACAGTGGTACACATCTGTAATCCCAGCTACTTGAAAGGTCTGCCTGTGTTCCAAGGTGCCCTGCTGCCTAATATTATAGCAACAGTATTTGCAATAACCAAAAGGTAGAAGCAACCCAAGAGCCTACTGATGGAAGAATGGACAAAAAAGAAGGACATTCTAAACCAGGCATGGTGGTGCACACCTGTAATCCCAGCACTCAGGAGCTGAGGCGGGAGGTTCACCATGAGTTGGAGGCCACCTTGAATTACACTGCGAATTCAAGGCCAACCTGAACTACACAGCACAACTGTCTATAAAGAAAAAAAAGAGGAAGAGAAGAAGGGGGAGGGGGAGGAGGGGGGAGGAGGCAGGAGGGGGAGGAGGCAGGAGGGGGAGGAGGCAGGATGGGGAGGAGGGAGAAGAGGAAGGGGAGGAGGAGGAGGACATTCTGACAACATGGATGAGCAGGTTAGACATTACAATGGGGGAAAAAGCCAGTCACAGAAAGACTAATACCGTAAGATTCCACTTACATGAGGTACCTAGATAATCAAATTAATAAAGACAGAAAATACAAGAGTGGCTTCCATGGATTGGGGGAAGTAGGGAATGAGAGAAGGGTTGTTACCAAATAATAGGTACAGAATTTTGGTTTAGGAAGATAAAAAAATTTCCAAAAAAGGAAGGTTGTAATGGTTGCGTATCAGTATGAATGTCCATCAAACTGCAGACCTAAAAATGGTTAAGATGACAATTACATATCATGTACATTTTACCACAAATGGTCATGAGTAAAATGTGAAACAAAAGTTAACACAATGTATGATTTTAAAGTACTTGGATAGCTGAGCCAAGGGGTGCAAGCCTGTGCGCCCAGCTATTAAGGAGGCTGAGTTTGAGATGAGTTTGGATAACACAGCAAGACTCTGTGGAGAAGGCACAGGAGGGCATAAGGCCAGCCCAAGGTTAAGGGCCATGCTGGGCAGAGTGACGAGTGATGAGCTGCCTGCAGTGTCAGGGAAGCTGGACAGAAAGGAGGGCAGGTGTCCAGCAGTCTCAGATTTCAACTCCTGGGGCCCTCTAGAAGTCCCAGGGTGAACTTAGGGTACAAACTACATAGAACTACACAGTACTCCAGAGTCACCAGAGGCTAAAGCAGCAGCCATGAAGTAGGCAAGAATATAGGCTGCAAAGGCCACCTGAGCTGATGCCAACCGCAGCTCCAATGCCTTTTAGTTGACTCGGGCCAAGTTCACTCCCATGTGTCCAAGTTTCCACATCGCTGCAACTGGGGTAAAGATGACTGATCCACAGGGTGGGCCGGACTTTCCGGGCTGGCACCTGGCACCAACACACACCCTCATGCAGAAGTGCTGTTCACCTCTCCCCTCCCTAGCGCTCACCAGGGAAGTGGTGCCTGCTCTTTATCTTTTCCGAAAGCACCTATAGGTGCTCTGGCAGTGCTAATTCCCAACTCTGGGGCTCCCATGGGCCCCATCCTTTCAGAGCTGCCTCAGTCTATCAGTTTCACCCAGTTTCCTGGCCTTGGGTTCTTCCCAGAACCCTCAAACCAGGCCTGAGACTCTTCCTGACTGCTACCCACTTTGAATGACAGCTATTGCAGTGGAATTCAGCAAACAATTCCTAAAAACATTTGTAAGATGTTTTCATTTTGAAGACCTCACAATTATAGAGGATCTATTAGTGGAAATGGTATGACAACTCAAGTATGCTACTGGGCAATAGGTAGTATGACATAAGTGTTTTTTTAAAGTCTGTACTGTAATATTCTGACAGGGAGGAGATGTTTCTAGCCAGGCATAGAGGCACACACCCATAATCCCAGCACTCAGGAGGCTGAGGTGTAGAAGGACTGCTACAAGTTCAAGGCCAGTCTGGGCTACATAATGAGTTCAATGCCAACCTGAAATACACGATGACTCAGTCTTTAAAAAGCAAAAAATAAAAGAAAAAATTTAAAAAGAGTTTTTAAAACTTCAGTTATAGTAAGTCACTTTAAGAAAAATAAAGAAGAAAAAAAAACGCATGAGCCTAGAGGTGGGATGTGACTTAGTGCCAGAGCATCCGCCCAGCATTCAGAGCCCCAGCACCCCTGGAAGCACACGCACTCCAGTGGGACTGCACTCAGCAGGAGCTGGGGCCATGACAAGGCTGCAGCCGCAGCCCATAGCCAGCCGCCTCGGCTCACGTCTTAGCTGAACTTTGCATTGCTTTCTTCCCTCTACATCCCAACCGCATTTATGAAGTGTATGTATTGCGGTTTCTATCTAGATGTCCCCTAAAGCCTCATGTGCTCACAGGCAGGGCTTTAGGGAGGTGCTAGATCACAGGAACCTAACACTTGATGGTGGCTTAGTCCACTGATGGGTTTACAGGGAACTGGGACTTGGGAGGAAAAGCCTGGTTGGAGGGGGCGGGTCTCCAGGGGTGTGACCCAAGAGGGTCTATTACCCTCCTTTTTCTCAGTTTCCTGCGGTCATACCATGAGCTATTTTTCTTCTGCTAAGCCCCTCTGCTATGCCACTCTGTCTCAGAACTGCCAACTATGGACTGAAACCTCTAAAACAGTGAGCCAAAATAAACTTCTCCTTCCTTAAATTGTGGACACTAGGTATTTCGTCCCAGCAATGAAGAACCAAGACAGCCATGTGCTGTATTCAACCAACCCTTTCCAGAGACTCCTTGAGGGTACCAAGAACCGCATTCCCACAATCCTCAGGTATAAAAACAGTAGCTCCCAGGACTGATCCAGCTGACAATCCAGCCAAACAGACTCTTCTGACTCCCCACTCCTGGGCAGCTTACCTATTGCAGACTTGCAGTGAGCAAAGAGCTTGCTAGCCTGAGATGCTGAATCAGGAAAAGGGCATGGACAGAAGCAACAGCCCCTCCCAGGGAGGGTGAGGGAAGCTCTGCTGTACCTTCTAACCTCCACTTCCAGCCCCCTCCGAAGAGCCAGAGGGACAGCCCCAGGGCAGCCCAAGCCAGTCTGGAGTTCTACAGGAACTCTGACAGCACCCACTCTAGTCTTTGGCTTAAAGCAACATCTAAGGTCTTTATACATTAAAAAAACAAGGGGAGGCCAGTGGCAATAGGGTTAGGGTCACAGACGATGTAAGGAGTGACAGCCTCTGCACACGGGAATGCAGCCTGAGGCCTTCCCGCTTACCTGAAAGCCCAAACACCCACCTGCCCTTTCCCCCATCACCCTCCAGCACTCTGGGAAGCCAGCTGTCCCAGAAGGTTGAGACATCTGAAACAGGGTAAGGGAACAAATCTTTTCACAGCCCCCAAGGCTGTGAAATCTTTTTCTCAGCCCCCAAGGGCAAGGATTGTACTTCTACGTATTCTGTACATGGATACATCATGTCATAGTTCGGCAGTGCTGTATGACAACACTCTCATTGCCTCCCAAAGAGCTAACCAAGCTGAGACACTGGACAACATGCAAGACAAGACAGTATTCAAAAGCAATGAGCCTTCTTCTTAACTCACTATCAGAGTCAGATTTAAATACCTTAATGGCATTTCCTTTGAGCCACTTTTGCTACTGTTTCTTTTTTATTTTAATTATTTTTATTCATTTATTTGGTTTTTTGGAGACAGGGTCTCATCACATAGTTCAAACTGATCTTGAACTCACATCATACAGGTTGGCCTGGAGCTCACAGCAATTCTCCTGCCTCAGAGGACAAGAGGAGAGGAGGGAAAGGGAAGAAGACGAGAAGGGAGTCTAAACAGTAGCCCATTATTTTAGGCAATTACCTGAAAAAGATCTCACCTATTGACCTCTGGGGATTTGTGCTTGTGCCTTTGAATGCTCATATTCTGGGGCACTCAAGTATTCTGTATCTGTACTCCCAAGAAAGGGAGAAATAAAGAGGCTCATGGTATTCATTTTTGGTAACACTGATCACCAATCTTGATCTATCTACAAGAAAAAACAAGAACAACAACAACGCCCTGTCAGGACTGCTACCATCTGTGACAGTAAAGCTGTGACTCCTGTTTCAAGCGCCGAGGTATTAACTGGGGAGTGGCCAATACGCACAGGCACTCCTGAGAGAAGCCAAGGAGGGACACGCGGATGTGGATGATGTAGCATGACATGGCTGGGGCTATCCTCCAGGTTAGTTACTTTTCTTGTTGCTGAGACAAAAGACCTGACCCAAAGTTAAAGGAGGAGAGGTTAATTTAGCCCACAATTTGGAGACGTTACATAGTTGGTCAGCTTCGAAGCAGGGTGGCATGGCAGACAGGTATCGTGGAAGAAAACAGTATGTGGCAGGCAGAGAGGAGCAAAGCAACAAGCAGCAAGCAGAGCTCTTTCTATCCCTTAAATATTATCCAGGCTACTTAGGGCAGATAGCACTCACACTCTTCATCCTAGAACCTTGATCCCAGCACTGCACCATGAATCAATCCCAGCACCACACACTCTGGATTCAGCCACTTCTGACAAAGCCCCACCTATCACTGCATGAGCCTTTGCGGGGTGGGGGACATCCAGACACAAACCATAGCACTTCCCAAGCAAATGTACTATATTGAGAACCTAAAAACACGAACAGCAGTGGCAAGTTGAATTTAGAAATTAATCAGGTGGCAGGGAAGATGTCAGTCCCAAAGTGAAGAAATTCATGTAAAATAAATCTACATGCACTTGGGACAGCATCAGTCACTATGACTTGTTTACAGAAATCAGCATTCACCGAGTGCGGTGGTGCACACTGGGAATGCCTGCACTCAGGAGACTGAGGCAGGAAGAGCACCATGAATTCAAGAGCAGGCTGGGCAACATAGTGAGTTCAAGGCCAGCCTCAACTACATAGTGAGACCCCTGTCTCAGAAAGAAAGAAAAGAAAGGTCAGTTGATCAATCAATATCGGTTCATCAATTGTAACAAATGTACCACACTAATGCAAGATGTTAATAATAAGGGAAACTAAACAGAGGAAACAGGAAATTATGAGAAGTCAAACACTTCCCTTTTCTTTTATTTCTCATTTTTTGTCTTTTATTTTTTGAACCCAAGGTCTCATGAACACTAATTGTGCACTCTATCACTGAGCTACACAGACCCAACCTCTTTATTCAATCTTTATAAGCTTAAACTGCTCTTAAACGAAACCCCCTTCTTAATTTAAAATAAAAGATATTAAAAGAAAACACACTTTTTGAAACAACTATCTGCGCCCATATAAGCGCATAGGAGGCTAATCACAGTGGTCCCTGCGCTCTAGAAGGCTGAAGTGAGAGGACTGCAATGGGAGTCTGAGCAACTTTGTGAGACACTGTCTCAAAATGTAAAACAAACAAATGAAAAAGAGGATAAAAATACTCCCTCCTGGAAGGCAGTCTTTTTTTTTTTTTTTAAGAGCAGAATATATTTATTGAAAGAAAATTTCTGTCTGGGAGACAGACCAAATAGGTTGCCAAAGACTGTCTTTTATAGGGACTTTTATGGAGCAAAACCACGAGGTGAGACAGGTCCAGGGTGGGGAAAAATGGGAACTTGCAAGGCAGGTGGGTGTGAAGTGTGACAGAATTGTGGTCAACCAGTAAGATTAATTGTTCAGGTAAAATTGGCCAAATCAGGGACAAATGGGGAATTGAGTCACGTAGCAAGTGGGCATGCTTATGGAGCAGTGACTCTTCCTGTAGGGTATCGAGATGGTGGATCCTGGTAATCCATACCTATTTAGAATATCAATCCCTGATGTTTATACTTAGGGTGTGGCTGCATTTGTTTTGCCTTTTGTCTTGGGGTCTGGCCCACAGCAGAGGTGTCTATCTCCTCCAAGGTTGCAAGGTATCTGGTCTTCTGCACTGACTCCTTCGAGAGTCCAGCCCTGTCTGACTACCTAAATTATTTCTAACTAAGGGCTGGGGATTATCTCAGCAGCATAAGCACCTGCCTGGCAAGTGTGAAGTCGCAAGTTCGTTCCCCAGTACAAAAAGAAAAAAAAAAGAGAGAGAGAGAAAAAAAAAATTTTGGGAGCTGAGGATTTAGCTCAGCAGCATAAGCACCTACCAAGCATGAGATCATGAATTCAACCCCAGGTACAAAAAATTCTAAGTCAGCTGCCTGTAACATTCCCCTGCTGAAAAGTAAACCAGACTGCCATGAAGCAGTAATGGGTGATGACCCACTGGCTTCTGCAGGCTGAAGGGGGCCATAGTTGTTGATCAGCAGTCCAGGATACGCTGCAGAGGTTCTATTTAAAGGTCCTGGATAGACACCAGGCATTTTCATCTTGGACAGGCACACAGCTTTAAGTCTCTGCCCAATGATCTTGGTGAGACCTCCAAACAATATAGGGGAATGAAACTCCTAACCTACTAGATGTCTGGAATGAGATTGTGTTCTCTTTAATTTGGTCATGCAAGGTCCGGTGGATTGTCGGCACTTTGACAGAAGCTGTGGCTTGAAGGTTTGTGTGTTGTGGTTGCATTGGGCTCCAAATATTGGGAGCCCGGCCAAGAGTCCCAATCTGTCTTAAGAGTATGGTGAGAAAAATAAAAAACAGAGACAAGTATAGTACTGCAGCAATAGCTGGGAAGTCAGTGTCTCCAGAGGAGTCCTCCCAGAAGGAGTCTTTATATCAGAAAGAAACCTTCTCAGGCCAGCACTGCAGAGCTAAAAAGCTAGATGGCTGTGAGGTACTCATAGGCTGGACGAGTCCCACGGAGAATGTCCACCACCCAACAAGGCCAGCCGAGATGGTCTCAGCATAGTAGTATTGGCCACATCACTGCCACACTGTAAGGGCAGCCATGTGCACTCATCATCCAAGCCAGCAACACCACGTTTGCACTTCCAAACAGGTGCAGGCTCTCCTGGTAACCTTTTAGAAATGACTACAATAAGGCTTCAGAGGCCTAGACCCAACAGATGACTGTCACCTACTGGCCAGCAGGACTGTCTTGCTGTCACCTGACAGGACTCCTCCTTCTCTACAAAGCAGCTTCCATATCCAGCTCAACCTTTCCTGTACAAAGCATTTCCTGGTTAATTCTATTCAGTCAGAACCAACCATTAATCCAAGGTACCTTGGAACTTGGTGCATAAACGAACAGAGTTCTCTAGTGCTCTCTCTGCAGGGGAAAGAGGAAAGCAAGTAGACACTCCTCAACCCAAAACGCCTGGGTTCTCAGTCCTAGTATATATTGAGAAGATTAACATCTCAGAACCTCAGTTTCCCTCTTTATAGAATAAACAGAATACATCTCAGAGTTGTTCTGAGGATTAAATGAGTTTCTATAAAGCACTTATAATAGTACCTTATATGGTGGCATATGCCTATAATTCCAGCACTTGGGAAGCTGAGGCAGGAGGACTGTGGCAAGTTCAAGGCCAGCCTGGACTACGTAGTGGATTCAAAACCAGCCTGAATTACATAGTGAGATTCTGTCTCAAAAACAACAGCAGCTGGGCGTGGTTGCTCATGCCTGTAATCCCAGCACTCGGGAGGCTGAGGCAGGAGGATTGTTGCGAGTTCGAGGCCAGCCTGGGCTACAAAGTGAACTCAAGGCCAGCCTGAACTACATAGCGAGACCCTGTCTCAAAAAGACAAAAAAAAAAAAAAAAAAACCAATAGCAAGGACCAGGGATATAGCTCAGTGGCACAGCACCTGCCTGGCAAGCACAAGGCCCTAAGTTTGATTCCTGGTACCAAAGTAAAAACAACAACAACAAAAAGGAAAATAATACCTTACACAAAGTAAGGGCTGTGTTTGCTATTACTGCATATTCTAAGTTCCTTGAAACCCTGAAGAACAAGGGTGAGAGGAGATAGCCTCAAAAGCACAGGAGATGGGCAAAGCCAAAAGCTGCTCCCAGACCTCATCCTCATCTTTCTGGGACTTCCCCATCTCACTTCATACAAAGGTTAGGTTTTTAAATCTCATTTCTCATCGTCCCCCTACCCAAAGACATCATCTTGTTGAATGCTCTGTCGGTGCAGGGACTCAGCACAGCTTTGCTGGTAGGTACTGTGCAGCTGCATTCCCCCATGCCCGAGCTTGGCAGACAGATCAGTGAGCTACAAAGTTACACAGAATAGTAAAAGGTTCATTCCCCTGGGCTCAGGGCTCAGAGGAAACTAGATCCAACACTAGAAAAAGAAACAGAAAATGTAGCAGCATTAGATACCTGACAGAGAAATGTAGCACAGTTGGATAACTCAGAGGCAGGATAAAGGAAGGAGGCCAGGGTTGGGACTGCTGAATCAGAATGCTGGACAAAGGAGATGCTGGCAAATGCAGACCAGAACACAGCAGGGAAGGGGCCACCATTCAACACAGAAAAAGCCAGCTTCTCAAAGATGGGAGCCCAGAAAGGTGGGCTGAATGGGAACGATCCTGGGAGAGATCACATAAACTCCTAAAAGCTTCCAGGTCTCTTCAGAAAGAAAGCAATCTCCTTGGCACCACCTGGGCTGAGCCAGCTAACTGTCACCTTAGTGCTGAAGAGCTCTCAGAGTTGGAGAATTTGAAGTCTCTACCCTAAAAAGGAAGAGACAATAGATGTTGCAAGGAAATGTTTTATAATGGATAAACCCAAATACCCACACAGATCTGCTGAGAGTCCCCACACTGTCTTAGGTCTTCCTGTGGATTCAGAGAAAAAAGAATTCTCCTTAGAATTTAAAAGTTCAGAGATCCAATGTCAGAAATCTAACCCAGGGTGCCAGGTTCGGTGTCAGGGAGAGCACAAGGTCACCTCCCTCCCTGGGTAAAGACCAAGGGCATCCCAGCCTTCCTCAGTGGCCCAAATCTGTGCCCCTAGCAGAGAACTCTACCAATCACATGGTCATCCTTGAATCTAAACACCTCTGAAAGGAGAGGGAGAGGGCTAACAGCTTCAGGGCAACCTGCCCTCCACTGCAGAATCTGTTCTCTCAACTGCTGAGCCCAGCCAGGGTGGGCCAGGACCTGCCATCTGCAGGTGGCTTAGTGGGGTAGTCAGTACGAGCTTTAGAAGGAAAGTGCAGGCTCCAATGGGGTCAAGCTCCCAGACAGTTATGTATGGCAAAGGCAGGACTTCTGTTGGAAACCCCAAAGGATGAAACAGTGTGTTAAAAAGTTCCTGCAAAACAAGTGTTGAGGAAAGAAAATTAGCATTTCTCAACTGTAGGGGACTGAGGCTATGCTCAACAATAAGTGGAAAAGTTAATCTGTGCCCAGGGTTTTAATAAATAACTCATGTGGTATACAGCCCAACAAAGAACATGAGGGGAAAAGTAGGCTTTCCATCAGCCACGCAGACTCAGCCACAGGAAGCCATCCAGCAGCGGTTCCAGCCCCAGAGGGGGCCAGAGCAACTCCAACCCCCTAACATACCAACCCCAAGTTAGCATTTGTGAGGGAGGGCCCAGGTCTCCCCCGCAGGGAGGTGTAGCTTCCACCATGGAGCTGACACACTGAAGCCAACTCTACACAAAGACTGTCTTTGGCCAGCCTGACATGCACAACACATGCCTGCCCCAGCAGAATTCTGTCAGGGCAGCCTGCCTGAGTTCTCAAGCACCATCTCCAACCGGCCAGCCTGACAAGCCTTGGTTAGGCCCCTGCAGTGTTTGTCCACTCAGAGCTGCTGACAATACCACAGGCAGCCAGAATTTCTCAGCAAGGGTACTGAAGCCAACTCTTCCACAGCCCCAGAGACCCCCATCCACAGCTGCCTGGCCACAGAGGAAAATGCCAGAGCTGCAGGCTTCTGACAAGCACTTGGCAGCTGAGGCTCAGCTGTCTGACTCTTCCAAGGACATGGCCAGTGCAGTCTCCCCGCTGAAGTCAGTTGAGGGGAGCCTCCAGCTTCTTAGAGAAGTACTCCAGTCTCCTCTGTGGCTGCTCTGAGCTGCAACCTGCACCATCTCTCCAATTTTACAAGCACCTTTTTCAGAACCTTTAATCCAGCACAGTTGAGAATAGGAGAGGGGTTACCAAGAGCCGGGAAAATAGTGTGGGGGAGAGGGAGGAGAGGCTCATCTGTGGGAACTAATTTACAGTTACACAGGAGCAAGGCGTTCTGGGGTGGCAAGGCATGGTGTCATGTGCCTATAGTCCTAGCTACTCGGGAGGCTAAGGCAGGAAGATCACAAGTTTAAGGGCAGCCGAGAACTTAGTGAGACCCTACTTAGATTACACATAAAAAGGCTAGGCACGCAGCTTAGCACTAAAGTGTGTTCAAACCCCAGCACCACAAAAATAATTAAGTTTTGGTGCATTTTGCATAGTATGGTGACTACAGACAATGTACTATTTTTGGTGGCACTGAGGACTGAACCCAAGGCCTCTGCACTGAGCTATGCCCTTTCTTTTCTTGGAGGACAGAGTCAATGGTAGGCTAAGTTGTCCTGGCTGAGCTTGAACTTACAATCCTGCCTCAGCCTCCCAGAGTGCTGTACCTCAGGCGTGCACCACTCCTGGATGACAGTATATTTCAGAAGGCTAGAAGAATTTTGAATGTTTTCACCATAAAGAAATGATAAAAGTCAGGCCAGGGATTTAGCTCAGTGGCCTAAGTGCCTGCCTGGCAAGCATGAGGTCGTGAGTTTGATCTCTGGTACCTAACAAACAAACAAACAAACAAACAAAAAAAGATAAATATCTAAGAAGATAGATATGCTTAACCTGATTTAAACATTATATGATGTACACATGCATTGAAACATTGCATGCATATACATTAATATGTACAATTTTTTTATATGTCAGTTAAAAAATAAATTTACAGGGCTCCTAGGGAGTATAGCTCAGTAGCAGAGTGTGTCTAACACAAAAGAACTGGGAACAACTCTCAATACACACACATACAAAAAAAATTACAAGCAATAGCATCTAAATAAATAATTTTACTTAAAAAAACAAATAGCAGAAAAAGAAACCTTTGATCCAAACAAATGCTCTCCTGCTGTTTCCATGAATGTGCAGAGCTGCTTGCTCATCCAAGCAGCTTGCCCTTCACTCCTAGCCCTTTTAGGGTGGCCAGGGTGGGGCTCCCCACCTGTCTCTGAACAAGAAGAAATGCAAGGCACCTCTTCATTGCTGCTTGTCCCTATGTCAACAAGCCACGAAGAAAAAGAAAGCAAGATCCTACTGGGAGGGACACATAGTGGGCATTCACAAGTGCTGGTAACTGATTAAAACGAAAAGGTGATACAACCTGCAACTGAGACTGCAGGTTTTCGGGTCACTAGACTGGCCTTTAATTTACTAGCTGTGCAACAGCTTCCTGAGTTGTTGCATCTACTGGTAAAAGGTAGTACTATGAGTCCTCATGTCAAAGAATTACTAGGAATGTAACACAAAATGCTAATTTTATAACAACAACAGCACTAACCTGAATGACAGTGAAATGTGAAAAGGTCTGCGTATGTTACCTGGAAGAAAACCAGTGCTCACCTATTCCTCTTTCCAGTCCCAAAGGATAGCACAGAGCAGGGAGAGTGTCAGGAGATCCTCCTTCCACCTGCTGCTCTCATTACCTTCCTAGGCCTCTGGCAAGTGACTAGCGGCTTTATTTCCTCAACTACACAATTAAGGAAGCCAGCGCATCTCTTCCTGCCTTTTGTCTAAGATCAAGCGTAAAAGACAGAGCAGGTCACTGCTTCCGAAGTGTGGAATTTGTCTGACAATGATAATATTGAATCATATTATAAAAAGTTCCCTTTTCAATTCTCGTTCATCTTTTCTGATCATGTGAAGGGGAAGTGCTACTTGATGTTAAGTGTATCTTTTTAACATCTCTCTCATAATTGCTAATCTCTTGAACAGAGATTGAGGGGTGACAAGGAAATTGGGCTTAGAAGCTTCTGTGATAGGCAACAGAATTAATAGAGGATTTTACAATGTTGGTTTATTTATACTCTAGTTATCTCTGTAATTACCTTAAATGATGGCAAGTGATGTTGATTTTTCCACATGATAGCAATTCAACTTTTTGTTTTGTTTTGTTTTGTTTCGAACTCCTGTGCTTACCGGGATGCTGAGCTAAATCCCCAGCCCCAGCAATTCAACTTTTAAAAATATACTTAATAAACCAGGAGTGGTGGCACATGCCTGTAATCCTGGCACTCTGAGGCAAGAGGGTTACAAGTTTGAGCCTAGCCTAAGCAACATAGTGATTTATCAAGATCCTGTCCCAAAATAAAAAATAAAAAGCTGGCAATGCAGCTCAGTGTGACAGTAGTGCGTTTGCTCCTTAGTACAAAAAAAAAAAAAAGAAAGAAAGAGAGATATTTATACCACTTAAAAATGGAGAGAATGACTTAAAGGAGGCATAAACATGGCTATGGTGCTAGAAGTTTGGGAACAGCTAGATTTTTCAGGCCAACAGGGAGTGTAGGCAGCCTGAAATGTCAGGCTATGGGTCACGTCCCAGGCCCTGAGATCCCTCTCCAGCTTCCACTTCTCCTTGCCCTCTTCCAATAAGCACCCTAAATAAAAGTCACCCCTCCACTGTGCTCCCAGGCCGTGCCCTGCACCCACACACCACAGCATTTACTAGAATATGAGCGCTCTGAGTCAGGAATTGGCTCTTGCCATTGCATCCCCAAAACGTCTGCTATGATGTTCTTTCTGGTATAAAATTGATGCTTGGCCAGGCACAGTGGTGCACACCTGTAATCCCAGTACTCAGGAAGCTGAGGCAAGAGGATGGCCTAGAGTTCAAGGCCAATCTGAGCTACACAGCAAAACCCTGCCTCAAAAATAAATAAATAAATAAATAAATAAGTAAGTAAATAGGTGCTTGATGAATATATGCTGAAAAAAATTAAGTAACAGGGCTGGGGACAATAGCTCAGTGGCACAGCACCTGCCTGGTAAGCACGAGGTCCAGAGTTCGATTTTCTGATACAAAACATAAAAGCAGCAATGTTTCTACTCTTATTGAATGAAAAAATGAGACAATGAAGAAAAATGCTGCCAGATTCATTTGCTGTAATTACAACCTCATGCCTTTCAGCACTTATACTGGATGCAGAATACTCACCTTTCTGACGCTGGCTTTGAGTACTAAGTTAAATGAGAATCAATTAACTCATCTGAAGAGATTCCACCACATGAAATGTTGGGAAAAGTGGGCCTTTATTCTAGAAATTTACCAAAATCAAGAACTCAGTCGCCCTGGTATAAGGCCAGTTCAGTTATAAAGGCACTTTTGACTTCTGCTACATAAAGTAGAACTGGGTAAATACCTGAGAACATTCCTTCTCTATTCTTCTGGTGACAGGATGTAATAATGCCAGAAATCTTAGGCTCAAAGATGAGGAGCGATCTCTGTAAATGAGGTCTCAGTCTTGTCATAAAAGACACATCAATATCAAAGCGCTTCATCATATGAAAATGGTACCCATGTATGGGGATAGTGTTAAGAAAAACAGTAAGAAAGGCCCTATTTGAAATTCAAAGGTTACTCCCACTAAAATAGAGCTTTCTCTATTACATTCATCACACTATTTGGGGCCTTAGGCCCGAACCTGATAAGTAGGTAGACAGGAGAATCCTTAAGCCACACAGGAAATAGTATTATTTTACCTAGAATAAATCTGCCAACAAAAAGGTACAGGATAGCTGCTCTAAATATCCTCTGCAAGTTCCTATTAAAAATATAAATTAAAGTCCAGCATGGTCCCTTACTCCCACATCTGTTTGCTATTCTACCTCCGTTATTAATACTATAATGCAGGCTCCCCGTTCAGGCGAGACTAAGTCCCCGTTCCCAAAGCCTTCCGCTGACACTGCACTGGATCTGTTTCAAAGCTGTGAAGGCAGATCCAGATACCGCTCTCAAAAACATGCCAGTGAGAGATGAGGTCTCAGCCGCTAACTGTTACAGGACAGGAAAGGAAGTCAGGCCAGGCCTGTCTCAGGGATTGGCATAGTCCCATAGTTAAGAGCTCAGACAGCCCAACTCAGTTCTAGCTCCTTCCCAGCCCAGGGGACTGTCCCACCATCACTAGGATGGTGATAATAAGAGAACCTGGTAATACTGCAATGCATTCAACACAGAAACATAGAAGATAGAACTGAAACAAGGGAAAAGGCTATTATCAACTTTTTAATTGTTTCATTGACTCCAGAATCTGCCCTTGAGGCAGGAAAGGAAGACTCATGCTACTCTTTCAACCTAACCAAGTAGCCACCACCATGATACAAAAAAGATGGTATAACCCAGCACTTAGGAGATGGAGGCAAGTGAATTGCCATGAGTTTAAGGCCAGTCTGGGCTACATAGTGAGTTCAAAGCCAGTTAGGCTGAGGCAAAAAAAAAAAAAAAAAAGTGCGTAAGAGATAGGAAGTCAAAAACAGAAGAATAGAAAATAGAATTTTATTTCTTCACAAATAGAAATAAAATCAGCTCTTAACTATGCTAATGCAGAAAAAAAGAATATTACATTTATATCAAAGAAACGAACCCCTCCCTCAAGAGAACTGGATAAATGCAAGCTGAGTGGTGGCATATATCTGTAATTACAACTACTCAAGAGGCTGAGGAAGGAGGTTGCAAGTTCTAAGCCAGCCTGGGCAACTCAGTAAGATTTTATTTCTAAAATATTAAAAAAGGGCTGGAGGTATAGGTCAGAGGTAAAGCACTTGCCTACAATATGTGAGGCTCTAGGTTGTTATCGATAACGAAAAAAAAAATGTGAAAAAATTTTTAGGCCAGGGATATAGCCTGCTTGGCAGGCATAAGATCCTAAATTTGATTCCTGGTGCCAAAATTTTTTTAAAAAAATTGTTTTTAAAACAGTAAATAATAATGCATTCGAATACATGATACAGCTATTTAAGAGAACTAGGACACAGTGCCTGACCAGCAGGTGCGAGGTGTTGAGTTTGATTTCGAGTACCAAAAAAAAAAAAAAGGAATAAGACAATCCTTAAAGTAGTATGGCTGCTGCAGCCAGACTGTCTACATTGAAACTCCGGCTCTTCCACTCCTAAGCAGTTACATTAAGCAAGGTACAGGACCTCTTTGTGTCTCGATTTCCTCAGGTATATAATGGACCACATATTTGTACTTACCAGTTTTACAATGTTGTAGAAATTAAATTTGGCCAGTATGGTAGCATGGTCAGCTCTAGAAAAACAAAAACATCTTCTTGGTCAGGTGCAGTGGTGCATACCTGTAATCCTAGCACTCTAGGAGTCTGAGATAGTAGTATCTCAAGTTTAAGCTCAGCCTGGCAACTTAGCGATATAGCAAGTCCCTGTCTCAAAACACAAAATCAAAATGGAGCTAGGTATGCAGTGTAATGCAAAGGCCCTGGGTTTAATTCCCAGTACAGAAAAAAAAGAAAAAGCAGGTTCAGTAAGAGGTAAACAATAGAATATAGGTCGTGGGAATGAGTGTTGTGGATGTTTTCTTTTTTTGAGACGAGTCTTGCTATGCAGTTCAGGTTGGCCCTGAACTATTATGTAGCCTAGGCTGGCCTCAAAAATGTGGCATGCCTCATGCCTCAGCCTAAGTGCAGTGATTATAGGCATGTGCCACCACACCCAGGTGTAAATGTGTTCAATTTTGCTTTAAAATATTTCACAATTAGGGCTAATGATTTAGCTCAGTGGTTTAAGTGCCTGCTTGTCAGGCATGAAGTTGTGAGTTCGATCCCCAGTACTAAATAAATAAATAAATATAAAATATTTCATAATTAAAAATGATTTTCTTTGAAAAAATAATAAAAATAAAATAAAATATCTCATAAAGTAGAAGAAAATGGATGCATTAGCCTAAGTTCTGGGTCACAGCCATGCTGTTTGTCCTCTAGACCAAACTCCAGAGCAAGCTTAGAAAAAACTGCTGGTTCTGAAACTCTTGTTCATCATCAACACTTTCCTGTAAGAGAGGGGCAATGCTCAAGTACCCACCTGGACCACTTTGGCACAAGTAGATACCAACAGAAAGCAGAAACCCAGAGGGTCCACCTGACAAGTGTCAGCCTCACAGGACTGACATTATTGCTCCTGCTCAGGAAAAGCTTGAAAATAAAGCTCAAGGCTAAGAATGGGCACAAAGAGGGTAGAAAGGTGAGACATACTCACTCGTGGACTCGGCTGTCCCCATAGAGGTCGCTCAGGCCAAAGCTGACATAGTGCCAGTGCTCAGGGATGTTGGCGGAAGGGCTCCCCATGTTCCTGTACATGCTAACATAGTCCAAAGGGTCTGGGCCGCCCAACCTGAAAAAGATGAAATACAAGAGCCTCAGTAAGAGACACAGAGAAGGAGTTCTACTTAACAAGTCTGCAGGCCTTGCCCTAGGGGAATCCGAGGCAAAAGATAGCTCAGGAAAGCTATATCTCTGGGAGATGAGACCCAGTAAAACAAGCAGCAGAGAACACCCAATTCCACATGAACAGAAAGCGCCCACTGGCGCCCTCTTAGAAACAAAGTTGACTTCATGGTTGTCCACAGTGCTTTCTTCTGTTTCAAATCACTAATTCCAGGTAGGACTGGTAGGGATTAACTCTTCTACGGTGCCTGTAAACATGCATCAATCTATCAGCTGGCTTGTGCTGAACCATCCATCCAGTGCATCCCCAGTGGGCACTGTTCCTGGAAGCAGAGGCTCTGCTCCTGCCTCTTCAACAGCTAATTCTGAAAGACCTGGTCCCTGTGTTAACTACAGTTTGTTCTAGCCGGGCGTGATGTCTCACACCTATAATCCCAGCTCTTGGGAGGCTGAGACAGGAGGATCATTATGAGTTTGAGACCAGCCTGGGCTACCAAGTGAGCTCAAGGCCAGCCTGAACTGCATAGCGAGACCCTGTCTCAAAAAGACAAAAAAAAAAAGGAGGGAGGTTTATTTGGGCTCATGGTTTCATGGTTGCCTGGCTCCACAGCAAAAATATCACATCAAAGAGCAGAACAGAGGAAAACAAAACAAAACAACCTACAGTTTGTTCTAAGCAAACCGAAACTCTGCAGTCAGTGAAGACCCCACCTGTATCCCACCGACCAAAACTGACCTTCCATCATCACAGGGGCAATGGCCAAATGCAGGCTAGCTCAGTTGTGCCCAGAGAAATGCAGTAGAACTCAAACTGGCCCTGTGAAAGTGTCCCTCCAGAAGAGGACCCCAGAGACTGCTGCTTCAAAGGAAGAGCTGGGACATTAAATGACTCAGAGCTGCCGAGGACCACATTAAATTTCCCCACAAATCCAACAGAGGAGCCATGGAAGAGATTCAGACATTGGTTCCCTCATTAGTGTCATAACTAACACTCCCAAAGAGAAAAAAAAAAAAAAATCCTGCTGTTCTTCAAAGGGACAGGGAAACCTGGTACACTTGAAAAACAGACTGAAAGGGTACCATCGGCAAAAAGAAATCTGCATTTTAGCCCACCAACACTGCGCTTGAGTGAACTAGCTCAGATACCTAACTTTTCAAAGGACTGCAAAAACTTCCTGAGAGCTAGAATGTGGCTCAGTGATAGGACACTGCCCAAAGCCCAGGGTTCAGTGAGGTTGGGGCATGCAACTCTGCCCTTGAGACTAATGGAGTGTACTCTGTTAGTAGATAGTTCGCTAAAGGGAAGCCAACAACCAAATAAAACACACACTAAGGGACACCCCAGCAAATGCACCAGTATATGCAATTTAAACACTATTTAAAACCAGTAGGTCACTGGGCATGGTGGCACAAACAGCTGTAGTTCAGCATTTGGAATGCTGAGACAGGAGAACTGCCACAAGTTTGAGCACAGCCTGAAAAGACCTTGCTGGGAAAAAAAAAAAAAAAATTATTAATTAATTAACTTAAAAAACCAGTAGGTCTGTCTGGGGATATAGCTCAGCGCTAGAGCACTTGCCTAGCATATGCAAGGTCCTGGGTTCAATCCCCAACACCACAAACACACACACACACAACCACCACCAAACCAATAAATTTCTTCTTCTTTGTTAGAATATTATTGGGTTTTTTTGTTTTGTTTTGTTTTGTTTTTGTAGAAATCCTTATTCTCTGCTGGGAAATGCTAAGTTATTTATAGAATTTGTAAGAAAGTTGCTACAAATAGCTCAGCCTCTCAAATAAGTTAGGGAAAGAGACAAATTCCCATGTCTGCCCTTAACTCTGATTCACCAAATCATGTGACTAATTCCACAACCAGCTGAATTTAGAGAAGTTTGATGAGGGAAGGAGGAAAGAAAAGGGGAAAAGATACCTGGAAGAAGCCATGACAGCTGCAGATCTGCAGGACAGATAGAACTACAGGCTTCCTATCTGCTCCAGTGTCCTGCTGCAAATTCCCATCCTACAGTTCAGGCCCATTCAAAAAGCAGCAAAACACTGTTCACCATTCCCTGTACCACTTGCCATGTATTCACTGCAGTCCTTCTTCTGACCAAGTCTTCCAGGAGGAGAGGACTTACCAAGAGTCAGGGAATGTTCCCAAACTCAAGAGTGTTGTGCTCTACTACTCACTTCCAGATAAGTATGGCAAACAATCATATTTTACACTTAGAAAAAGATATTATTATCCAAGGGTCAGAGCATACCTCACCATAATTCCTTGGATACCTGACCTCTCTACACAGAGCAGGTTCTGGAGTGGACAGGGAGGACAGGTTCTGCCTCTCTAATTTGATCTGGCTCATTAAAGTTTCAGCTTTCAGTCAAAATGTCCCTGCTAGCCAGGGACCACAATAAACAGAAACCCAAGGTACCTCAGGCTACAGTCAGACCCAGGCAGCCTGGGCCACTCATCCTGATAAGAAAATTAAAGAAGCTGGTGAGATCTCAAATGTGGTGGTATGAATGAATTTCAGTGCCTTAATTTTGCAAACCTTCCATATCTTAGAAAGAACCAGTCAGTGAGCTGTTCCCTCAGATTGCTCTATGCCTAGGCAGCACTGCTAATTTCACGAAGTGCTATATAATTCTCCTTGTCACTGCATGCTGACTATCTCAGAAGAAATCACCTGGCTAACAAGTCTGCAGTAACAATGATAAAAATAATTACAGTAACCATCTTTAGTCCTTTGCTTAATGCTTGGATACCTCTTACAACCCTATCCTGGATGGCACAAAAACAGTTGCCCACTTCTATGCAAGGACTTACCACACTAAAATGACACCTGAACAAACAGCATAGCAGGGACAGCCCCCACTTCAAAAGAATCAGCTTCACCCTTACATGGATAAATCCATAGGTTCTATTAGAGCAAGTGATTAAGTTAGCAAGAGCTGCCTTCCACTTAAAAGCACTCTTCAAAAACTCCTTTGTACCAGCCAGGAGTGATGATGCATGCCTGTAATCCCAGCACTCAGGAGGCTGACATAGGAGGATCACCACAAGGCCAGCCTGGGCAACACAGTGAGTTCAAGGCCAGCCAGGACTACACAGCAAGACGCTGTCTCAAAAAAAATAAAGAACTCCTTTGTACAAAGAACAGTTTACCTGCCAGAGAAGACTACACTGCAGGCCATAATGCCTCCTGGCTTCCCAGACAGAGGAAGCTGCTCCTTCTGGACCCCCTAGGGGAACTAGTAGCTGGTCTCCAGGCCCTTTGTTTTGACACCCTACTTTGTATCCTCCCACTGACACAGGAGCTGGCCTCAAGCCACCACAACCTGTCAGTAAGAGGCTGTCACAGAGAAGACTCAGTACTGAAAAGAACAATAATCAAGAAAGTCATCCACTTCCCCCTTCAGTGCTACCCTTTGCAACACCCCAATCAGCTTCTCAGTCTTTCAGGCTCCTAAGGTGATCATCTAATAACAGTGCCTTCCTGAAAGTGGTCCTGGACAGATTCAACCAATTCTTCATTCAATTTTTAGTATGAAAAGACCACAAACAGGCTGTTTTCCAAGGCCCTTACAACACCCGTTTTACCTTCAGGGTGAAGGAAGAAACAGGTTCCAAATATGAATGGGAAACTAGAAAAGTCCATTCCTCTCCACAAAGGACAGCCCATCCGCAAAATCTTTAACAGCAACTTGGGGGTTACCCTGGGCTTCCCAAAGAAACTGCTGTCTAAATTCTGAAGCTGGGGACAAAAAGTTCCTCTTAATGTCTCACTGCACTTTTCTCCCTGCCCAGGGCCCAGGTCTCCATCATTTACTTCCCAATGAAAGTTGGAAACTCTTATACTCCTTAATCCTGAGCCAAACCAAGGCCCTCCCTGCCATGTTCTTGACTCACGTCCTAAAGCAAAGCAGCTGCAAAGCCAGAAAGGAGGGGGGGAGGAGGGAGAGAAGAGAGACAGAAGGGAGAGAGAGGGACAGAGAGAGAAGAGAGACAGAGGAGAGAGAAGAGAGACAGAAACTGTGCAAAGTAGGCAAAAAGTTTATCAGGGAGAGTTGGTCGGTCAAACTTCAAAAGCAAAAGCTTTACAGGGATACACTTCTGAGCTCCTGGGGATCAGAGGAGCCCTCCTCATCACAAGCACAGCACTCTCCTCTTGCTCCACTCCTAACCCACAGGACAGCCCAGGGCCCCAGGACCCGCCCGAGCCTGTGCAGTCTCGGGCCCTCGGAGCTGCCCCGGCCTCGCTCCTCCAAAGCCCTCCCATGCCCCGCCTCGCCGCCCACCTCGGCTTCCCCCGGCCCACTAATGACCCCCTGCCGGCGCCCCCTCTTCTCACCACGTTTACAGTTCGCCCTCACACCGCTCCACTCCGCTCCTACACACACCCCCAGTTCTCTGTTCTCCGCAACCCGGTTAACCCTTCACTACCCACGGGCCCCGTTAACCCCTTTGTCCCCATCACCAACTTCAGCCCTAACTCCTTCCAGCAAGAGTCCTCTCTCTCTCCAAGTGCTCTCACCCCGCGCGGCCCAGCCCCGAGATCCCACCCTCCTGGCGGCCCAGGCTCACCAGTACTTGACGATAGCGGTCACCTGGAGCGGGTTGGGCTGGTCGGGGTAAAGGCGGCGGCATTCCCCGTAGATGGCGTGCAGTCCCGGGGGAAAGAGCGAGGCGAAGGCTGGTGGAGCAGCGGGGCCGGAGGCCGGGGGCGCGGTGGGGCCGGGGGCGCCGCTAGGCCGCAGCTCCGCCATGGGGGCGCGAGGGGCGCTGGGGGGCCTAAAGCGCAGAGTAAGGGACGCCCAGACAGTCCAGCGGGTGGACTCAGCGGGCGCGACTCCCGGTGGCGATGGGGGGGGCTGCAGCCAGGAACAGCTCCGCGCTTGCGCACGCGGGCCGTTCGCCTAGGCAGTAGCCGCCGCGAAGTCTGCCAGAGGACGCCTCTGGACAGTGGGGGGGCGCGAGGGGGCGGGGCGTCGGCCCACCCTGTTCCAGCACCCATTGGCTTACATGTTTGCCAGTCATAGGTGGAAAGGCGTGACTCGACAATAGGCCCCACCTCCCTCTTGCGCTTAGGGAGTAGCCCAAGGCCTTCGGTCTCCCCCTAGCGTTAGGAGGAACCGGGTGTGACTAGCGATAAGGCACTTCCCTGAGGTGCTAGGGCCGCGACAAAGGGCTTGTCACTGCTTGGCTGACACGCTGCTGACCACGATTTAAGCACAAATCGGACAGCATATTGATCATTCCTTCTTTTGGCATTAGAGATCATAAATCTTAATACAAAATTCCTAGTGCTGTTGACTAAACAGTCCCTGCAATTAATTTGAAAGGAGGTTGGGCGGGAAATAATTAATAGTCCCCCCTCCAAAAAATGAAGTCTTTTGAAAGATTTACTCGTAACTTTTCTTCACCTCTATTTTCTCATCAAAATCAATCCTAGATCTTCATGAACAGTAAAGGCATATAAGAGCAGTTGTTACACACTTAGTTGATGTTTTAATGACCCACAGTAGTAGTTCCAAATGCCAATCTTCAGTGTTGGCTTGTT
The DNA here is from genome assembly GCA_004027455.1 of Hydrochoerus hydrochaeris. NCBI lineage: Eukaryota > Metazoa > Chordata > Mammalia > Rodentia > Hydrochaeridae > Hydrochoerus > Hydrochoerus hydrochaeris. The sequence continues at coordinate 66,694 of PVLA01002610.1, read as the reverse complement.
ACAAAGTTTATACTTACCCAGGAAAGAAACGGGAAAAGTAATGACAAAGTACAGGGTTTTTTTTTTTCTTAAAGCTAAATTTATGCAAATAATTTTTCTTCGTTTTAGGACTATGTCCTTCCCGTGTGTGTGTGTGTGTGTGTGTAAAATTTTCTGTTAAAATATGAAGGGTAAACCGGGCATGGTGACACACGCCTGTAATCCCAGCCGGGAGGTTGAGGCAGGAGGATTGTTGCAAGTTCGAGAACAGCCTGGGCTACAAAGTGAGCTCAAGACCAGCCTGAACAGCATAGCGAGACCGTATCTCAAAAAGACAAAAAAAAAGCGAAGTGATAGATGCTTACCTATCTATGCCTTATAGACTCAAATAAAAATTGTCCCTGGTACAAAAAAAAAATTGTACCAAGAGAAGCGGGGGGAGTGGCAGAACTGATAAATAAAATCCAAACACCCATCAGTTACTGACCAATCCAAACCCAACTACACTCAAAGCTACATGCTTCAGCATGCATTGCGAACCCTTCAAAGGAGCAACATTCTGGCACACAACACAACCATCAATTTATCTCGGCGATTTCATCTATGGGGACTACAAACCCCACAGCACCGTGCGTTAAAATACCTCGTCCAGTCTCCTGTAGAAGGCGGGGCTTAGGAGCAGGCTGGAGCGCCCGCTCTGGCACAAAGCATGCTGGGGATGGTAGTTCCTCAGAGGTGAGATAGGGCCGCTCCTTGGACGCTCTGTGCTGACGGTTGGACTGCGCATGCGTGTCAGTGGCGTTCGCAGAGGACCCGGCTAGCAGAACCTTCCTCAGAAGGAGCAATTCCTCAGCCATGGAGTCCTACGATGTGATCGCCAACCAGCCTGTTGTGATCGACAACGTGAGTTGTGTCTTTCCTGTCTCTAAGCAATTTGTGCTGGCCTTTCAAAAAGGATGGCTTCCTGGGTTTTTACCATGGGCGGCCGACTCTTTGTCACTGGCCGGGCCTGTCAGGCGGGTTCCGGTGCCGCCGCTTCCCTCCTTCCCCCACCCACAGTCTTCAGGTGGGGCGGCCGACCAGCAATGGTGGGATGGAGAACTTAGAGGGTGGGTAAAGGGGAATGCTGTAGTCCGAGCAGGGTCCCTAGGCCCTTGGCTCGAGCAGCCTTAACCGCCCTGTTAGAGCCTGGCGCCCGCCCCCTTCCCGAGTTCTGCTCACTCCATTGGCTGCTCTGGCTGCCCATCTCGTCTGACAACCCAGTCTCTGGGCTTTGCCGGATGAAGGCAGTGCTTTGCAAGTATTGGCTCGCGCGCCTGTCGTTCTTCCTGCCTCCATGGTGTTTCTCCGCTTTGGGGGCGGGGCAGTCACGAGAGCTGTGGGGATTGGCTTCGCGGACTAGGGTGGCCGGGCCGGAAGGTGAGGAAGCGCCAGCGGGTCGTGTAGGGTGGAAAGCCGGCGTGGTGTAATGTGCCTGGGTGGGGCCCGAGAGTTGGTGCCAGAAACCGCTGTAGGATTTAAGTTATTTCTGCGATTGTAAATTATAGCTAGTCGAGAAGAAAGGGGAACGACAAAGTAAACAGACGCCTGGTCGTTTCCGGAAAAATTACCACATCTACAGTGTTTGCCGGGCGCTGTGCCGCTTCAAGGACACTTTCTCCTATCTTCAAGTTGGATGCTCACAAAAACTGGGGGGATAAGTTAGGAAGTTCGATTATTATTTCTCAAGTGAGCAAACCGAAACGTGTAAAGTGAGCCCAAGGTCACACAATACCAGGTGTCCTAAATCCGCAGCTTTATTCGTCTTTCCCTTTGCTTAGCACCCCTACGCAGATGCACCAGTAATGTCAAGTAGAATTTAAATATTGCTTTTATGGGGTGGGTAAGGGACAATTGTGCTCCGTTTCTGTACTCTCTTAAGGGTTTGGTCTGGGCGAGATTGGTTGATACACTTTTCTGTGCCCCTTCTAGGTCCATGTATTGAGCAAAACACTCGTTCCTTCTGCCCCAGGGTATCAGAGTTCATTCTGTTGATCTAGGACCTGGGGATATTATAAAGTTCTTTTTTTACATCATCTTATTTAACATTCAGCTCTAGTAGAGAGAGAGGAATTATTTTCCCCAATTTGCAGGAAAGTGAAGCGTGGAAAGATTATTCAAAAACACTCTATTTAGGAATTGAGGAACCAACCTGGCATACTGGCACAGTCTGTAATCTCAGCACTCAGAAGGCTGAGGCAGGATTGCTGCGAGTTCCAGGCCAGCCTGAATGACATAATGAGACTCTGAAAAAAAAAAAAAAAAAGTTGAGGAATTGATATCTGGTTCTAGGTTGTTCACGTTTTCTACAGAAAGGTGCCTTATTTGTTGTAAAAGACCAGATTGAACTCAGTGAGACACTTTTTTTAAGGGGTAAAGCATGTTTTATTCATCTTTGTAAAATAATTTTTGCAATACTCAGGAGGCTAAGGCAGGAGGATCATTGTGAGTTTGAGACCAGCCTGGGTTACAAAGTGAGCTCAAGGCCTTAATGAACTGCACAGGGAGACCAAAAATAAATAAATTTTAAAATTTTTATTAGTGCATGTTTGTAGTGGCTAAAGATTAAATATTACATTCATCATGCGGGGTTAGTACATTGTATGTGCCGCATCTTAATTATAACACTTAATTTTTTTTTTTTTTTTTTTTTTGGTACTGGGGATTGAACTTACGACCTTGCACTTGCTAGGCAGGCACTTAAGCCACTGAGCTAAATCCCCAGCCCTAACACAGTTAATTTTTGAGAGGATTTTGTCTCCCTTCTAGACTGTAAAATCCTTGTGTGGAAAGATGATATTCCTTTATTTTGTCCTTGTTTGTTTTTGGTATGGGGGATTGAACTCACAACCTCATGCTTACCAGGCAAGCGCTTGAACCGCTGAGCTACTTCCTGGCCCCTGCTTTTTCTTTATAGTGCCCCTTTATCTAGCCCCTGCATACACAGACAGTACCCAGGGCCTAACACCCCAGTGTGCTCAGTAAAGCTTTCTCATTGGATTGGCTGTACCACAGTAATGAAGATGTCCCTATATTTAAAAAAAGGAAGTATCTTTCCTAGTTAATAGTACAGAAAGTTGAATAGGATTCCTTGGTTCTTGTTGATTTCAGAGATTATTATTTCTGTCTTCACCCAGTTTCTGCATCTTTTATCTACATTTTTCTTCATTGTCAAAAGAAAAATGTTGGGTATGTTGGTGCATGCCTGCAGTGCTAGCACTCAAGAGGCTGAGGCAGGAGGATCACCATGAGTTCAAGGCCAGCCTACATTACATAGTAAGACCCTGCCTCAGAAAAAAAATTTAAAAAGGAAAGAAAGAAAAAATATATACAAATCATTAATTTCCTGTTGTCATCAGTAGTATAGAAGGAGCAACCTGTCCATCCTGCTGATTTCTTTTATTGTTGGATTGTTGGGCAGGGCTGTATCTCCAGCCATTTTCTTTAGTATCATTTAAGTATTGCTTCTTAGTTAGACCTTTATCTTTCCTGACAGTACATTCAACCCTCCATACCCACAATTCTACATCCACTATTCAACCAATAGCAGATCAAAACTGTTTTTAAAGGAAGACTGCAATACCACACAAGTACAGTGCAGTACAACAGCAATTTATATAGCATTTATATGATACTAGTTTTATTTATTTTATCTATTTATCTTGCAGTACTAAGAATTGAACCCAGGACCCTCTGACTTACACCCCAGCCCTTTTTTATTTTGAGACAGGGTCTCACTAAATTGCTATCTTCCTACTTCATCCTCCCAGAGTGCTGGGATTGCAGGCAAGCACCACCACTCCTTTCTGCCTTCTCTGTCTTAAAACTACTCTCCTCACCCTACTCTGACAGTAAACCAGTTCATAGGAATGTAATGAGGAAAATGGGGAGGGAGGATGCTTTAGCAACAATAAAATGATAAGCATAATCACAGACATCCACAGGAAGAGCAGACTGTTTATTCTGAAGCTCAAGTCTGTGTGAAGATCTCCAAGATACAATTCTGGGCTGACCTGGCTCACCCTTCTTGTCCATCGTAACGCTGTCATTGTGCCATGCACAATGAGTTCAAGTCCACCCTGGAATACATAGTGAGACCCTGTCTCAAAAAACAAAAAAAAACATTTCTTCACCTGGTTTTGCCAAAGTAAGTAACAGAATGGCAGCTTATTTGCCACGCACACAGTTTCTACTTATAAATACTGTTAAAGAAATGGACCCAGCTGTGGTGGTACACACCTGTAATCCCACTACTGGGAAAGCTGAGGCAGGAGGATCAGTGAAAATGTGAGGCTAGCTTGGGTTACAGAGTGAGTTCAAGACCAACCTGAACTGCATAGTGAGAACCTGCCTGAAAGGAGAGAGAGATTAAAGAAATGGGTGTGAGCCTTCCAAATGCAGTCACTGTATGACCTGAACAGAAGAGAGTGCTCAGCCACCTCCCTGCCCTATGATTATTCACCACTGGCCTGGCATGCCTACTGGGGACCACAGGGACAGGCTGGGTCTTATTCCTCCTTACTCATCATTCCCAAAGCTGCTTTGACCTTCCCTGCACCTCTTCTCCCTGGGGCTGCTGGCATCCCAGCTCCTCATGCAGGTCCCACACTTTACATTTCATCTGCTAATTGTTTTTACTTGCTTTTAACCAGCATCTGTTGCATACCTAGCAAATGCCAGATATTATCAATGTATGAAGTCTCTTCAAGAAACTTGAACAGGGAAACCCTAAATTCTGAAAACAGAATGAGATGCATGCTACCTTGTAGCATAAGTATTGGTGACTGGCTATACAGTGATGGTGAACATTTCAGAGACAAGTGCCCAAAACTCACTTATTTATCACAAAGTGCCTGTACTGCAATTAAACCTGAATACTGAGGTTTTAATTTAGAAAAAACAACTCTTATATTAACATCTTTTGTTTTATTTATTTATTTATTTATTGTCCTTTTGAGACAGGGTCTTGCTATGCATTTCAGGCTGGTCTTGAGCTCATTTTGTAGCCCAGGCTGGTCTTGAACTCACAACGATCCCCCTGCCTCAGCCTCCCAAGTGCTGGGATTACAGGCATAAGCCGCCACGCCTGGCTCACATCTTTTGTTTTAAAAGAAAAACAAATGACACAGTTCACCACTGCTTGACTATGAGATATTCAGAAGTCAATAATAAACGTCTGAAAAAAAAATAAACGTCTGCTTGGGCTTATTCTTCAGGAAGGGTGGTAACATTTGAACTGGACCTGTCTTTACACTCAATCTCGGAAGGACAGAGAGGAATACAAGAATCAGACATTTTAATCTGCCTTGTCACCCAGACTCTAGTCCTTTTGCTGGCTTTCTAAAAATCAAGCACCTGGTTATCTTTCTCCTTATATTCAAAGATCAAAGCCAGGTGTGGTGGTGCATGGTTTGTAATCTCACCACTTGGGAGGCTGAGATAGGAGGATCACCGTGAGTTTGAGGCCAACCTACACAGTGAGTTCAAGGACAGCCTTAACTGCATCGCAAGACCCTGTTTAAAGGGGTGGGGGCAGGGATTTAGCTCAATGGCATAAGAGCCCACCTGGCAAGCTCAAGGTACTGAGTTCAATCTCCCTGGTACACCCCCCCCCCAAAATCCAGTTATCCAGGAAAATCATCCCTTAAAAATATTCACATCCAAAGTACCTTTTGTTCTCACCCTCTGCCTGGAGATCCAGTTAATCTTTTGGCGTCACCACACACACAGAAGGCAATGAGCAATCACTGAAAATGTGAGGTAACAAGTTCTTACACTTCTCTTGCACAGAGCTGTTCTGCCCTCAGGTTTGCAGTAAGAGAGTTCTTCCTCCTCCTCCCCAGTCGTTCAGCTCGGTTTACAGCTGTACCTTTTCCAGGCTCCTTGCTATACTCCCCAGGCCAATGAGCTTGTGCAGTGTCTCCTGTTTTTTTCTTTCTAGCAGATGTTCCTACTCCTTTTGAGAACTAGGGTGGCCCTGCTCTCTCCCACACCACTTGCCTATCTTTTCACCATTTCTTACTGTACCAGAGGCAGGCACCAGAATAGCCAGTCTTTTGCAGTCTGCAGAAGAGCGGAAATCAGAGGGTAGAGGGAGTAACTGGGCATGTTGCTGGGAAGCCTTAGCTACCTGGCATCACCAGATGTGTTTACCACTTGTTGAGTGGGATCTGAAAGTGTTAACACTCTGCCCAAGAGATGTGTCAGCAGGCAGCAGAAAAGAGCAGTTATACATGCAGCTGCAAACTGTGCTGGGGTGAAGGGTGAGGGTTTCAGGTGTGAGGGTAAAAGAGCCAAAAAGAAAGCAATCTCAGGCCTAGACATCTGTCCCTTACCAGGCTTAGAATATCAGGCTTGCTAGAGAGTTGATATTCATGTTGGGTAAGTCCTGGAAGGTCAGAGCTGCTTGGAAGGTTTAGATTCTTTTTTAGACATCCCACCCAGCATAGTAAGTATTAGAGCCAGCAGAACTGTGGGTCTCTCACCACCAGACAAGGCTTCAGGGCTTCTCTGTTCTTTACCATCAGGAACCTGAGGAGTAAAAGAATAGTAAAAAACAAAACCATAAACCAGGCGTGGTGGTGTACACCTGTAATCCCAGCACTAAGAAGGGTGAGAGGGGAGGGTCACTTACAATTTAAGGCCAGCCTGAATTATACAGCAAAACCCTATCCCAGAAAACCAAAACAAGCAAACAGTACTACCAGCCCCCACAGAGCAGAGTGTTCCGCCCCTGAAGCAGACAGTGTGTGGTCGCCAGTGGACCTCATGCAGTACCCGCCATGTTGGGGGCAGTTCTGGAGGGAGGCCGTGCTGGTGCAGCAGAAAGGGTCCTGTGCTTCCCCCTCCCCACCTATGTTCTTCAACTTGGCTTCTTTGATGCTCCCAGGTTTTTCCTCTTCTTAGGTTTTCTATCTTTTTCTTCCCTTTATTATTTAATTCTCAAGAGAAATCATATTCAGTATAGAAAAGCCTGCAGAAAAATCAAACTATGGAAGCGAGTAGTGGATGCCCTCATCACCGGCCCTGTGCCACAGCCCTCCTTCCTAGGCTCCTGCATTGTGTATTAGAAGCCCACATTGTATGCAGTTCCTCTGGCTTTAGTGATATTTCTCACTTTTCCCTCTCTCTCTCTCTCCCCAGGGATCCGGTGTGATTAAAGCTGGTTTTGCTGGTGATCAGATCCCGAAATACTGCTTTCCAAACTAGTAAGTCCTTCTGTAGCTTAGCCAGGAGTTGAGGAGACCAGTCCTCCTCGTGGAGGGAGATTTCTCACTCACATCAGCCTCGGTGCTTCAGACAGTAGAAGCAAGGGACTGGAGGTGTGTTTAGGATAAGTAAAGGAGACAGCTGCTGCCTGCTGTCATCTGTGAGGTGCAGGCAAAAGGCCTTGTTTTTAAAAATCTGATTTTGTCAAATGCCACAATTTTTTTTCATTTTTTTATTCATTTTTTATTTATTTACTTATTCACTTATTTACTGGCTCTGGGGATTGAAACCAAGAATATTCTGCCACTAAACTACATCCCTACCTCTTTCTTTCTTTCTTTCTTTCTTTCTTTCTTTCTTTCTTTCTTTTATTTATTTATTTTTGTACCAGGGATCAAACTCATGACCTTGTGTTTGCCAGGCAGGTGCTTGTGCTGCTGAGTTAAACCCCGGCCCCCTACCTCTTCTTTAGAATTTTATTTTGAGCCGGGCGTTGTGGCTCCTAGCACTCAGGAGGCTGAGGCAGGAGGATCATTGTGAGTTTGAGACCAGCCTGGGCTACAAAGTGAGCTCAAGGCTAGCCTGAACTGCATAGCGAGACCCTGTCTCAAAAAGACACACAAAAAAAGAATTTTATTTTGAGCTGAGTGTGGTGGTACACACCTGTAATTCCAGCACTCCAGAAGCTGAGGCAGATCACTGTGAATTCAAGGCCAGTCTGGGCTACATAATGAATTGAAGGTCAGCCCAACCTACACAGAAAGACCCTGTCTCAAAGAAAAACTCAATAATAATAATAATAATAAATTTTATTTTTATCCTGGCATGGTGGTACATATTTGTGCCCAGCACTGAGGAGGCTGAGGCAGGAAGATTACTGGAAGTTTTGAGGCCAGCCTGAACTACATAGCAGGAGCCTGTCACAAAAAACAAAAAAAAAATTATTTTGAGACAACATCCAGCAAAGTTGCCTGAGCTGGCCTTGAACTTGGGATTCTCCTCTTTAGCCCTCCATGTAGCTGAGTTACAGGTGACAGACATGCACCACTGTGCCCAGTTTATTATTGTCTTTTTTTTTTTTTTTTTTTTGGAACCAGGGATCAAACACCCAAGCTCGTGCTTGCCAGGCTGGCACTTGTGTTGCTGAGCTAAATACAGAGTTCTACTGTGTTGCCCAGGCTGGTCTCAAACTTCTAGACCCAAGCAGTGCTCCTGCCTCAGCCTGTCATGTAACTGGAACTACAGGCATATGCCACTGAGCCTGGCTAGAAGCCCTCTTTTTAAAGTTTTCCTATCACCCAAGATAGAGTTTTACATTAAACCATGTCTGCCATCACACTCATTCCCATCTCAGTGAGAATGAGTTTCTTGGAGCTTTCCTCCTGCGGCAGAGACTGCACTAGGATTTGGAGAGGGCGTGGAGACCTAGGGAAGGGGTTTCGTTTAAGCAAGAGGAAAAGGAAGAAGGCTGTCGGAGTACATCACAGCCTACCTCAGTAGATGTTCTGGCAGGCACTAAGAAATCCAGTGGGTGTTTTAGAAGTTTTTGGTGTTCATTTGTTCTTTCTTTCAGGTGCTGGGGATGGAAGCCAGGGCCTTATACATGCTATGCAAATGCTATATCATTGAGCTACATCTCAACCCTTTAAAAAGTTAGAGTTAATCATTTATTTAAAAATTCTTGGCTGGGTGTGGTGGTGCACACCTGTAATCCCAGCGCTTGGGAAGCTGCGGCAGGAGCACCCTGAGTTTGAAACTCACCTGGGTTGCATAGCAAGCTCAAGGTTTACATGGACTACATAGTGAGATCCTGTCTCCAAAAAAAAGTTCTTGTTTTCTTATGTTTTCAGTCTACATACACACTGGGAAAGAAAAAACTTGAATCCTCTAAAAATTGTTTCAATGAGTTATAAAAATATGAAGTAATACATAAATAAGGTGTGTTCTGTACTGGGTGTGGTGGTTCATGCCTGTAACCCCAATGCAGGAGGATTGCTGCAAGTTTGAAGCTAGCCTGAGCTACATAGTGAGGCCAACCAAAACTACATAGTGAAACCCTATCTCTAAATAAATAGATAAGTAAATAAATAAATAAGTTCTATGTAGAAATTACAGAAAATAAGGAGCTGAGCATAGCTCAGAGATGATAACAATAGAATTTGGTTATGTATACCATCTGTATGTATAATCTTCTTGTGTCTGTCCTGAAATGAAATTGATCTTCCTCCCTGCCGTCTCTCTAGTGTGGGCAGACCCAAGCATGTTCGTGTCATGGCAGGAGCCCTGGAAGGAGACATCTTCATTGGCCCCAAAGCAGAGGTAATTCCTAGTCCTACAGAAAAGGCATCAGGCAGGCAGTGGACCTTCCTTATGCACTACATGAGAAGTATCCCAGTAGTTGCATTTTAGCCATGAGCAGAATAACAGCTTGCTCTTAAAATCTCCCTTTCAGTTCCTTCATCCCTGTCATAGGCAGTTTATTTCTCCCATGAGCAGTCTTTGGTATTAAAGAATAGTTAGAACCCCACTTTGGGAAGGAGAGACCAATGTAGAAAACAAGGTTTTTCCCTTTTGCTGTAGCTAGTCACTACCTTGCCAATGATTCAATTGATAGGTTTGGTTTTATTTTGGCAAAAGGAATTCAGAGGAGATCCTGGCTGGCTGTGAGGATGAGTTAATTTGCACACTTTCGGTAGAACCCCCAGGCAGCCTCTGTGTGACCGACTTTGGCTTTAAATGCTGAGGCCAGAGGTGTGGGCCAAGAGATTGTATCCTGGACCCAGGCGGTCCCTTGCCCTTGAGTCCTGAGGGTCCATAGAAATGCAGAAGCCTCTGCTTTGCAGCCTTTGCTTGGGCCTAAAGGCCTGGATAATGGATGCCCACCTGTTGCCTGGGTACAGACTGTGGGGAGGGCCCTCAGGCTAAGGCACCTGTGGAAGTGATTCAGCTTGCACTGCTCAGGCCTGGAAAAGCAGGGTCCCTCACTTGCTGATGCAAGTCCCACCCTCTGCCCATAGGAGCACCGAGGGCTGCTGTCCATCCGCTACCCCATGGAGCATGGCATCGTCAAGGACTGGAACGACATGGAGCGCATCTGGCAGTACGTCTATTCTAAAGACCAGCTGCAGACTTTCTCGGAGGAGGTGAGGGTTGCCCGTGCAGGGCATCCCCGTGTTGTATGCAGTGCTGGGTGGAACCTTACCTTAGAGATGATGAGGATGAGTGTGAAACTGCCAAGAGTGTTAGTCTTACCGTGTACCAGGCACCAAGCCAAATGCTTTTCAGATTTATCCATGTGACACACAGAATACCCCTGATACACACACACAGGCATGTGTACGTGTACTGACATGTAGAATGGTAAGTCACAGATCAGTGCCAGGAACAACTTGATATACTGTGCCACATACCTGATGGCTTGATACACATACTCCAACACACAGGTGTGAGCACACTTTTACTAGTACTTCTTTTGGGGGTTTTTTTGGTACCAGGCATTGAACTCAGAATCTTGCACTTGCCAGGCAGGTACTTGTGCTGCTGAGCTATATCCCACTAGTGCCCCCACTAGTACTTCTTAACACATGAGTATAACCTAAGTAGATCATGACACATATGTGGAGAGCCATGTAACAGGCTGTGTCACTCACAGTGTTATCAAACCACACAAGAACTCACAGTGGCCCTGGGACATCCTCACAGTGTATTAAGAACACCAAGATGGCAGGCATGGTGGCATATACTTGTAATCCCAGCAATCAGGAAGCCGAGGCAGGAGGATTACCATGAGTTCAGGGGCAGCCTCAGCTACATAGTGAGACTCTCTCAAAACAACAACAACAACAACAACAAAAATTCAGTGTTAAAATTTTCCATCTTATAAGTACAAATTTTTGTGCTATCATTTTATTATAATTCAGAATTTAGAGCTAAATATTTTTTTTAGTGCTGGAGATTGAACCCAGTCCCTGTGAGTTATATCCCCAGACCTTTTTATTTTTGACTTTGAGACAAGAGTCTCACTCCATCACTGGGCTGCTCAGGCTGCCTCAGGCTTGCGAGCTCCTGCCTCATGCTGTCATAGTCCTAGGGTTTCAAGCACGCACACCATCCCTGGCTATAAAGTCGTCTCAACAGTGAGAGACACACACTTGAAACTGAGTCATACAGAAAACTCCTGGGACAATAAGAGAAGTCAGAGGGTGAGGGCGAGTACAGAGTGAGACTTTAAGAGGCAGGAACTTGGAAAGCTAAGAAACCGACTTGGGCAAGGTTGGTGACAGACTTAGCTTGCCTTTTTAGCAGGGAGTCTGACAGGTCCTGTGTCCTCTCCAGCCATCGAGGTAGGGGCTTTTCCTCTACTACTGCTGATGGTGGAAATCTGGCTTCCCCTGATTGTCCCCTGGGTCCCTTTCTGCAGCATCCTGTGCTCCTGACTGAGGCACCCTTAAACCCACGGAAAAATCGAGAACGAGCTGCCGAAGTTTTCTTCGAGACTTTCAATGTGCCTGCTCTTTTCATCTCCATGCAAGCTGTACTTAGCCTGTGAGTAGGTCTCATGGATAGAATAAGTCCTTTGGCACAATTGTGGCTGCCTCACCTCTGGGTCTCAGAGTAGCCGAAGCCCTACCCAATCCTGCTGGCAAGGGTTAAAGATGGCAGCAGAGGGAGGAAGACTTTCATGGGAACTGGATACTGAGGTTTCTCAGTTGGGACTAAAAAGGTGTGGCTGGGACTGAGACTGGGTCCTAGCCCTGGGACTCTCAGCGTATTTGTTGTGCAAGACTGTCCACTGGCCTGCAAAGCAGGGCACCTGCTTCCAGAAGGCCCTGAACATACCCGAACGATCTTGCAGTCCCCGCTGGGTGCCCCGAGCTCAGCTGGGCTGTAGCTCCAGCTCCAGCTGCAACCCAGACATCACCACAGCCCCGCTCCTATTCCCTATTATTCCTGCCTCACTCCACACCCTACTTCTGTCTGCACAGACATGGTGCACTGGGTTAGTTTGGTTTCAGTAAAAATCTTTTGGCCATCATTTAAAAGTTAGTTTTCATATCAAAATCCGAATTCCAGGCTTCCTTGGAAGCTTACAAAGCTTATATTCCTATAGGGCAAAAGCTAGCTGGTGCTGCTAGCAGCTGCTGTAACAGATAGGGTTTGCATTCCCTGCTGTCCTCCCGCCACTAGTGCAGTGCCCATTGCTGTTCATCAAACATGGGTGTTTTCACTCTCATATCAGAAATATATGAAAAGGTTAGATATTGTGGTAATCCCAGCCATTGGGAGGCTGTGGCAGGACTGCCTGCCTTGAGTCTGAGGCCAGCCTGGACCCTGTCTCAACACACACACACCCCCGCCACCGCCAAAAAAGAGAAGAAACATATATGAGAGAAAACTAAAGGCAGACCCACAAGGCCATCTCAAGGAAAAACTTTATGGAAGTGAAAAGTTCAGAGGTCTTATCTTCCTTTACCCATTTCCTTGTCTTCTTGGGTCCTGTAGGTGTTTCCTCTTGTCTGGAAAGTTAAAACTGCCTGTCAGGCAGGGTCTTAAGTAGCTGGAGGCCAGGCTGCCTCCTCAGACCAGGAGACTGCTTGCTAGAGAGCTGAGTGTTGAGGAAACTCAGCACCTGAGTGTTTCAGGGCTTCCACGGTATGTGGCCCATGCAGGCCCAAGCCCAGCCTTCAGTTTGATGGGCACTGAGCCCTCGGGAGAAGTGGGCTGCTTCCCAGAGTGAGGAGGCAAGATCAGTGATGTCCCCCTTTGCTCAGTTATGCTACAGGCAGGACCACAGGCGTCGTGCTGGATTCTGGCGATGGTGTCACCCATGCAGTGCCCATTTACGAAGGCTTTGCTATGCCTCACTCCATCATGCGCATTGACATTGCTGGCCGAGATGTCTCTCGCTTCCTTCGCCTCTACCTGCGGAAGGAGGGCTATGATTTCCACTCATCCTCTGAATTCGAGATTGTCAAGGCCATAAAAGAAGTGAGTGCTAGGGAATGGGGACCTGTAAGTGAAGCGGAGTGTAGTTCCCCCCTGGGATTCTGGGTCAGGCTCTTCTCCCCAGCCAGACTTTCTAGCCCAACCACTGACAGTCACCAGGAATGCTGCCATTTTAAGGGGGAGCAGCTGCTTCCACTCCGGAAGCTGGGGACAGGGACCCTAGTGCAGACTACACAAGTTCCTTCCCTGCCTTTGGGAAGTCAGAGTACCTTTTCCTAAGTAAACAACTATCCTGCTACCTCTGGCTCTAGGGAGACCTCTGGGCTGGTCATAGGGCTGGAGGAAGGAGAAAGATATCTTGGCCTGGGCTAAAATCAGCCTGTGGTCTCAGACCCAGGAGTCAGAGGCGAGTTCCAAACTTGCATCTTGGGAAGGTGGGCAGGTAAGCGCTCATGTCCCAAGTTCCACCTAGCACAGGCCAGCAGAGACCTCCCTGCTCCCTCTGCTGGGCAGCAGCTCTGGTGACTTCAGTGCAGTGTCTGTGATGGGCAGACTTCTGCAGCAGCACACCTCTTCCCTGGGGCCTGGGGGCTGACTGGGTGCTTGGTTCTGCAGAGAGCTTGCTACCTGTCCATAAACCCCCAGAAGGATGAGACGCTGGAGACAGAGAAGGCTCAGTACTACCTGCCTGATGGCAGCACCATTGAGGTAGGGGCTGTACTGCTCCCTTTCCCTTCAGACCTGTCAGAGCCCTGGGCCAGGCAAAGTGCTGTAGAGCAGCACATGTGGCCCCGTGTCCTTCAAAGAAGCAGAGGAGAGGAGGTGCCAGGGGAATGTCCCAGGTGAGAATGCATTAGGGATTGGGATTGTTCACGCTGTCTTTAATTACTCCCAGGCAAGTGTGAGGTGAGTCCCACTCCCTGGAAGTCTCACTGATAGGAAGAAATGTCCATGAATGAAGGAATCCACATAATAATGCCAAAGACCTAGTTTCCCAGGAGTGCTGTTTGTTCCTTTTCCCTTGTTTCCAAAAGTCCTGTCTTTGTTCCTTGTGGCCCTTGACACACAGGGTCTGTCTCGAGCCTGGTCTTCAGTAGCCATTTGCTTGCTATCAGATAGGTAGAGAAGCTGCTTCCATTGACACTCACAAAGGGGCCTCCATGCCAGCTACAGCCTGTTAAGCTGGCCCTTTACTCTGCAGATCGGCCCTTCTCGGTTCCGGGCCCCAGAGCTGCTGTTCAGGCCAGACTTGATTGGCGAGGAGAGCGAGGGCATCCATGAGGTCCTGGTGTTCGCCATCCAGAAGTCCGACATGGACTTGCGGCGCACACTTTTCTCCAACATCGTCCTCTCAGGGGGCTCCACCCTGTTCAAAGGTTGGTCTTTACACTTGAAGCCCTTTCCCAGAATGAATCCCAGGCCACCTTGGCCCAGGCACCCTGAGAATTGACTCAAGAATCTCCTTTTCTGCACATTTAGGTTTTGGTGACAGGCTTCTGAGTGAAGTGAAGAAACTGGCTCCCAAAGACGTGAAGATCAGGGTAGGAACACAGTGGAGCTGGAGGTGGGGCTAGGTTCCTGTTAGCCCTGTCTGTGCTCCTGGGGCAGTCAGGCTCTGGAGTACCGAGGCCTGGGCAGCTGGGGGAGACCCTCCTTTCCACTCAGAAGGCAGGCAGTTTCCAGACCCAGATGCTACAGGGTACCTGTGGGCCACTGGGTGACTAGAAATGGACTTTGCTGCTGCCATGCCAGCTGGCTGCCTGCAGGCAGGAAAGACCCTCAATTGAAGCATGAGTTCTTGCATAGTGTGTGTCCCCAGGGCACCTCCAGAGGGGCCAGGGCCCAGGGGAGCAGAGCTAGGTGTATGGGATGCACCCACTGCCCTCGGGGTGGGCGACACAGGAGAAGAGGGGGGTTCATATTCCTCTTCCATTGGCCTCTGCAGATATCTGCACCACAGGAGAGACTGTATTCCACGTGGATCGGGTGAGTAGCTCTTGGGGGGTGAGAGCGCAACAGGAGCACAGGCGCCGATCGCCCTACATCCCGGCCCTTAGGGAAAGGCCCCGTCAGGTCTGGTCCTGGGCACTGACTGGCTCCTGGAGTCACTCTCACACTGCTCCTTTGGGTCCCTCCACCCAGCGGCTCTATCCTCGCCTCCCTGGACACCTTTAAGAAGATGTGGGTCTCCAAGAAGGAATACGAGGAAGATGGTGCCCGATCCATCCACAGGAAGACCTTCTAATGCTAGACATCACTTTACCGCTCTCTGAAGTTAACTCCACTATAACTCGCTTTCCTGAGTCGGAGTGATTGCGAGGAACTGCCTGTGTGTGTGTGTGTGGGGGGTACGAATGTGTGCACAGATGCGAGTGTCGTGTGGCCCAAGGGTCTCCGGGCCCAGAAAGGATGATGACTACCCACGATGGCGAGGCTGAGGCCTGGCCCTGACCACTGATGGGCCCTGGCAGGGAGAACGCTGGCAGAGGCCCACTCCTTCCTCAGCTGGGCCCTCACCTGGCTGTGGTGTGCAGTTACCATCACAGGGAGACTTGCCGCTGCCCATTCTGGCTGGCTGGCTGGCTGGCTCACCCTGCCTCACCCCAGGGTGCTCTGAGGCCTGAGCTGCTGTCTGTCCTTGGCACCACCCTGCTGACCTTGCCTGTGGATGGTGGGCTGTGGACTGGGGTTGGGAGTAAGTTCTGCCTGGTCTGGTTGTCTTTCGGTTGTAAGAGGCTGTAAAACCACTGTAGCTCAATGAGAGACGGGTTGGGAGGTAGTAGTGTCCTCACATCCGCTTGGGCCCGGGACCTCACTGGGCCTTTAGGGAGGGCAGGGGCCACCTGTGACTGGCTGCAGAGTTAACTTTAGCTCCAAGCCAGGCCCTTCCCGGGATCTTACGAGAGCTAAGGAGCCAGTCGGTTCCAGGTCCTGTTCTTCGCTTCTCATCCATCCTTGTTTCATTGCCATCCTAACAGGTTTATTTATTGAAGTATTGGTCAGTAAGGGGACAGGGCGCCCGGGGCTCCCTGCGTCCTGCCTGCCCGCCACATCACACTAATGTTTACAGCGCAGCGTCCAGCCCCGCCACCCCCCGCTGACATGCATTGACAGGTCCATAGCTCTGCCTCAGCACACTCGGGCCGGGGTTACACTCAGCCTTTCTTTCTCCCTCCTCCACTTGCTTGCTGCCCTGGAACCAGCAGGCTGCTTGCTGGCTGAGTTTTTGAAACAGGAATAGAATCACTCTTGGCAGAACCCCTTGCAAGGGAAGGGTATTGGAGATCCAGTCCCTTCGGGCTGGAGAAAGCTGCAGTTTACCAAGTTGCCTTTTGCCATTCTGCCTGACCAGGGGAACTAGGCTGAAGAGGCAGGAAGGCCCTCGGAGTGATCATGTGCCTCTGGTGACTTTGGTCCTGTTTGGGGAGGGAGGGCCAGGGGCTGATGGCTTGGGCCTGGCCCCAGAAGTTCAGCAGCCTTCAGCCCAGATGGTACAAAGCTGGGGCAAACCAGGACCCAGCCAGTCCCAGATTCCAGGCAGTATTGTTTCCCCATGCCATTCCATGACCAAAGCTCTGCCAGAAGTGAGCCGAAGCAGGTGTGTGTGAAAGCAGTGTGGCAACCGCAGACTGCAGTGCGCGGAACCAGCTCACCTCCCTCCTAGCTTGAGCCTGTCCCTTGCACAGCCTTGCGCAAACCGTGTTGCCTGGTGGGGCCCAGTGTACTTAAATAAAGTTGTTCCAATAGACTCATGCATGGGCCTCTGTCTGTGGCCAGTGCAGGGCAGGAAGAGGAGATGTGGCAGCCTGTGGATGTGAGGTGGCAACCCAGCCTGGACAGGCATTGTCACACCTTCCGGGTCAGATCCAAGTGTCAGGCTGTCAGACGGGAAAGAGAACCCAGCGTTCCCACCAAAACCCAGGTTCAAAAATGGAGGGTCTAGCCAGGCGTGGTGGCATACACCTGTAATCCCAGTACTCGGGAGGCTGAGGCAGGAGGATTGTTGTGTTTGAGACCAGCCTGAACTGCATAGTGAGACCCTGTCTCAAAAAACAAAAATTTAAAAAAATGAAAATTAATGGAGGGTCTGACTCCTGCACACACTCACACACATGAGTAAGACTCTCCTGACAGGAATAGCCCTTGCCTTCTTTGGGTCTCTCAAAACTGTGATGTGGGGTTGGGGATACAGCTCAGCGGCACAGCACCTGCCTGGCAAACGTGAAGTCTCGAGTTAAAGAGTTAAATTCCTGGTGCAAAAAAAACCAAAACCCTGATGTTGAGTGAGGCCTGGTGATGCATTCCTATAATCCCAGCACTTGGGAAGGTGAGGTACGAGGGTCGCTGCAGGTTCAAGGCCAGCCTGGGCTACACAGTGAAACATTATCACAAAACATTGGTAAACATCACAGGATTCTCTGCCCGCAGTGTCCCTAGTGGCTGGGCTGAGACACCTGGGCTATGTACACTGGTTTTCAAGACTCCAGTGTTCAGACCACACCCTCTACTCTCAATAAGCTAGAGTCTGGGAGAAAGCTCTCCAGGAAGCCTATGAAGCTCTCTGGGGATCCCTGCCCTGGGAAACTGACTTGGCGAGGGCCCTTCTGATGGCTGTCCAGCAGCCCAGTGTGGGGAACACGCCGGGCGGTGGGTTTCCAGCCTGAGAGCCACTCGCACACCCAGCAGTCTGCATTCCCACCCTGGTGCTTCAGTCTTTGACACAAGTGGCCACCACTCTAGAAAGCTGCTTTCGGGATGCTCTCCTGCTCGGTGAGGAATCCTTGTTTGTTTGTTTCCTTTAAGACAGGTTAGTGTATGTAGTCCATGCTGGCCTCCAACTTGCAGCAGTCTTCCTGAGTGCTGGAGTTAGGGGGCTGTGCCACCATACCCAGCTCTCGGTGAGGACTCTTGTTTACCAGCCTACTACTCACACAGCACAGACCTGAATGCTAGGAATGACTGGCTTTAATCAGTAAGAAAACGCGCCTTTTTAGAGGCGGCAAGGGCAGGGAGCAGACGTCTGAGAGCCCACTGGCAGGATGGAAGGAGACAGTGGGTGATATGGCTGCCCCTGACCAGGCAAAGGGAGCAGTCACAGTACCAGAAGTGGCTCCTGAGGCCACCAGAGCAGCCAACACAGCATGCAGTGGCACAGGCTTTGGGATCCATCCCTGCTGGTGGCCATTTTGTTCCGCCACCCAGGAAAGGCAAGTCCCTGAGCACAGTCAGCCCAGCCCTGGGCTGGCGCAGCCAGGCAGACCTCAGTGATATTCCTGGCTCAGTCCCAGGAGCGCCCATCCGCCATCCACCATCCGCCTTCCGGATTGTACCCCAAGGAAGCAGAGCAGTAAGAGACTGGAAGGGCAGTGTCCCCAGCAGGGTGGCCTCGCCACGCTGCTCACACCGTCTTAATGTCCAGAGTTTGGACCTGTGCCAGGCTCTGGCGCTGGGCCTTGACCATGTGCAGGCGCCGCCCGTGCAGCGTGAACTGGGACCAGGCAAGGAGCTGCAGCAGCGCACAGGTGATGGGCACGAGCACCAGCAGGTAGAAGCAGCCCTGGCGCAGCGTTGGGGCCTGCGCTGGGGCAGGAGCCGGCGGCTCTGGCCAGGGCTGAGCGCTGCCCACAGGGATCGCTGGGGGCTGCTGGAAGAGGTCATGACCTAGGACGAGAGCACAGGAAAACACGGTCGGCCCGGTTCCCCTCCAGAGCGCGCGGGGTGGTGTGGCACAGGTCACAGGTACACATGCCAGGCCGCGGCTCTCCATGCCTCCCCCAAACCTGCTCCTGCTCTTCCCTTCTGGTCAATGCCACCACCACCGCCTCAGAAACTCAGACCAGAGACCTCCCAGTCTGCCTCAGGTGTGCTGTTTAACTCCAGCACTCCGCTACACCCACCATTTGTCTCCAGCTGCAGAAGGCACCCCACATGGCCCAGCCCCCGTCACCTCGGCCCACCGACCCCTCAGGTCTCCCTGGGGCGGCCAGAGTCAGCTCTTCAAAGAGTCCACCAGACCACCCCACATCCCTGCTTCTGCCTCTCCTAACTGAACCCTGCCCCTGTGCAGTGGTGTGACCCCAACCCTGCCCCGGTCTGCAGAGTTCTCTTCGCCTGTCCAGCCTCACTGCTAACCACAGTGTCTTGGCACGTTCCGTTCTCTCTGCTGGGATTCCCTGGTGACTCTTGCAGGCCCAACCCTTGCTTCTCCATTCACCCCCAAGGGTCGCTCCTGAGAGGGGCCTCCCTGACGACAGTGAGGAGCTTCCAAATCACACTGTCCTTTCACCAATGCCTGGTCAGTCCTTGACTCGCTGCTTATTGCCACCCACGCCTCTGCCTGATGAAAGCAGAGGCTCCCTCATAGCAGAACCTGGGGAGGTAGCATTCTGCACCAGTCTGTTGAATGAATGAATGAACTAATGAAGGAACAGAGACCCGGTTCCTCTTCTTGTACACGGGCGGCTCAGGGCAGGTGTCAGGTGCCAAAGCCGTTCTCTCTCCCTCCTCCCTCCCTGGACCCAGTGCCAGGGCTTACAGCTGGCATCCCTGGGAAGCTTTGCCCAGAGCCTCAAGAGCTCCTGGTCTGTCCCCAGGCCTTCACCTGTGTAGAAGCAGAGAAGCCAGGTGCCCAGCAGCGGGGCAAAGGTCTGGCCTGGCTTGGTCACCAGGGCAACCATGCCAAAGAGGAGCGCTGAGGCTGCCTGTTTGCGGTGATTCAGCACCAGGTCCTCATCCACCAGGTCAGTGACCACCAGTGTCAGCAGCTTACAGGTGCCCTCCGTGAAGACACGGTTACTGCCAGTGGAGAGTGCCAGAGACACGGGGGCGGGAGGGGAGAAAACAGGTAAGATGTGTTACGTGTGGGGTCCAACTCCCCACAATAGGCAATCGGGGTGTACTGCAAACATGAACTAATAAAAACGTTTAAAATTAATAATCATAACAAAAAGAGTAAGGGCCGGGGCGGAGGCGAGGCTGGCCAGCGGCATACCTGGCAATGAAGAAGCAGAGCAGGCCTGGGTGGTCCGGGCCGGCCAGCAGCATGAGCAGGCTAAGACCCAGCTTGAGCAAGAAGAGCCCCCGCACCACGGCATAGACGCCCCAGCGCCGGCACAGGGGCAGGAAGTAGAGGTTGTTCAGATGAGGAGCAACATAGGAGATACCTGGGAAGGCGGAGGTGCCATCTTACCAAGGGCAACTACAGTATTACCCGCCTGCCAATATTAAAGCTCCAAGCCAAGTGTGGTAGTAAACACCTATAATCGCACTCAGGGGGCTAAGGCAGGAGGGTTGCCATCAGTTTAAGGCCAGCCTGAACTACAGAACAAGACGCTGTCTCAAAACAAATCAGAACTGCTGTTTGAGTACTTTAACAGACTTCTGGGCTATGTGCACTGCACATTTTTGTTTAATCTTCACAAGCCCTGGAAATAAATACAGTTGTCCTAAAGGACTGGTTCCAGGACCCCCACAAGACAGCAAAATCTGAAGATAAAATTTCCATAACAACCTATACTCATCCCCCCTCACTTTAAATCATCTCAATTACTTATATAACCTAATGCCACATAAATGCCATCTATGTTAAACAGCCATTGTATTGTATTGTTAGAGGATAATCACAAGAAGAAAAAAATTACACATGTTCAGTGCAGAGGCAATAATTTCCCCAAAAGATTTTCCATCCATGGTTGGCTGACTCCATGGACACAGAGGCCACAGATACAGGTACTGTTATCATCACTGTACATACAAGAAAGGCCCAGAGAGACTCACACACAGCCAAGGCAGACTGCGGTCTTCACAGTTCACAGCCACCTGCACCCCTCGCCTCTGGGTGGCAGCATGGCCAAGGGGACCAGCCTGAGGACAGTTCCCACCCCACATCCAAAACAGAAACCTCAACCACCAGCAGCCACAGGCCAGGGCTCTGCCACCCGGGCTCCAGCCAGGGAGGCGGCCCAGCCATCGGCTGGGCTGGGGGTTCAGGGCACAGCTAGTGCCCTGTGGCTGCCCGGGGCACCAACTCACCCAACAGGAAAGAGCCAGTGGACAAGGAGATGTGGTCCGACAGCAGGTGCTCCAGGAAGAGGGGGAAGAAGTTGCTGTTGAAGTGGCAGTGAAACACCTGCAAGCCACAGGGCGTGAGGAGGGCAGGGCAGGGCAGAGCCAACAGCAGGGCCCGGGGCCCTAACCGTGGAATAGGCCAGACAAACCTAACACCATGTTCCTGCTGCCAGTCTATTTCCGTGAAAAGTTAGAAGACCTGGTAAAATAGGAACTGAGCAAGGTTTTCTTTTTTTACTTTTTTTTTTTTAAAGACAGGGTCTCATGGCCTTAAACTTTATGTAACCCAGCCCAGGCTGGCCTCAAACTTGCAGCAATCCTGCCTCAGTTTCCCAAGTACTGGGATTACAAGTGTGTGCCACCATACCCAGCTAAATTTTTCACTTTAATTGAAAACACCTTAGCAATTCATTTTTTGAAACACAGTCTCATTTTGTAGTCCAGGGTGGCCTTGAACTCACTATGTAGCCTCAAACCCTCAGCAACAGTCCTGCCTCAGCCTCCTGAGTGTTGGGATGACAGGCAGGAGCCACCATGCCTGGCTAGTAATACAAATTTCATGTCATGAAAACAATTTATTTCTAAATTTGACTAGCTTCTATACCACACAGTTTAGAGTGGCACCTGGGTTTAAAAGGATGGCCACGGAGGCCCTTGGAGGTATCTCAGTCCTCCCCTTACAGGTGATGACAGGGCTGTCCAGGGAGGCTAAGACCTGCCCAAGACCACACAGGGAGTGAGGATACCAGAAGGTGCTATAGCTCAGTTCTGTTAAGGCCCCAACCTATCCCCAGCTAGGCCTCCTGAGTCCCAGATCCTGAGGCCGTTTCCCTGGAGGGAGGCACAGTCCAGTGTGGGGGAGGGGACACCCCTATACCTGCACCAGATCCATGCCCACGAACCACAGGAAGTTTTGGTGGCGCGCCAGCTGCCGGAGGTACTGGCCCAAGGTGACGCTGCCTGCTTCCTCACCACCAAGCAGCAGCTCCTCTCTGCACAGACTACAGAGCAGAGGAGAGTTGGACACTGCTGGGGCCAGGCCCAGAGGCAGCCCCCACCCAAAGGTGACCACCTATCCGCCAGGGGACCCGTCACCAAAGTCAGACTCAGAACCTGGAGAGGCAGGGTTGGCCACTCACCCGCCATCCCCAGCCAGGGTTGAGCATCCTGTGTCCCTTCTGGCTTCCTCAACCCGCTGCCTCAGCAACTGTGTGGCCCCCAGAAATCCCAGTGCAGAGCCAGCAGCCAGTGCCACACAGAAGGTGCGGAAGGAAGAGAAGTCCTCCTTGTTCCAAAACGCATAGGAGGCAAAGACAGAGAGGGAGCCAGCAGCGCTGAAGAGGGAGCAGTAGAAGTTGAGGTGGGTGCGGTCATGGGCCGAGAGGGCCAGGTCAGCCAGCAAAGCGTGGTGCTGCAGGTCCACAAGCGTCAGGAAGCCGTCATAGAGGCATAGACACAGCAGGAACTGCAGGCCAGCGGGGGCCCAGGGCACCCAGAATGCCAGGAATGAGAGTGCCAGCAGCGGCCCATGCCGGCCCAGCGCCTGCACCCGGGCCAGCACCACAGCCCGTGAGGAGAGCCCAGCACCTGACCTGCCGGGGAGAGGAGGTGTTGGGAGATGCCCCTTTGGCCTGGGCAGTTCTGTTCCACTGCCCAGGTCCCAGACAAGGGATGGAGTCCGGGAGTGCACCTGAGAGCCCAGCCTAGGGCCACAGCTTAGCAGTGGGTGCACCTGCCTCTCTGCCTCCCCCTCCCCCTCACGCACCAGCCAGCCAGGGCTGCGGGCCCAGGACAGTGGATGCCACCCTCAGGTGGGGGACAGCAGTGGGTCCGAGCAGGGAGGGTAAGGGAATCGGCCCAGCCTGGAAGGGAGGGATTCACACCTAACACCCCTACCGGCTCCCAATCTCCCCTAACCCCAAGCACAGGCAGCCCTTCTCCAGCAGCACAGAGCGCAAGGCTGGAGCAGTTACAAATGGTCCGCAAGGCACAGGTACCGAGGCTGAGAGCTGAGGAACCGGCGGTCGCTGAGCCAACCGAAGAGAGGATCGTTGAGGCTGTTCCAGAGGAGAAACACTGTCTATGGGCAGAGGGAGACAAGGCAGTAAGCTTGCTCGCCTCCCCTCAAGGATGAGGGGAACCCCCACCCATGTCAGAAGCCCCCACTTCCAGCCACCGCACTCCCCCAGACTCCCCACCAAGGCCCAGCCAGGGTGAGCCTTGGACGCTCCATTATACTACACATAAACAAACGTACAGAACAGGGAGTAACCGCAGCCAGCAGGGCTGGTCCAGTGTCCCCATGCGGGAGTCACCCAGGCCTCCACCAGCCCATCTGCTAAGTCGAAGTAGACAACCCAGCCCGCCCCGCCCCGACTCAGGACCCTGCCCCAGCCACCTGCCCAGCACCCTCCGTCTACCTCTCCAACCCAGAAGGCCATTTTGTTGATCTTGTACACCGAGACAAAGGTGTCCACATAGTAAAGGAGGAACACGTTGTGCAGGACAGAGGTGAAGAGGGCCAGTGAGCCATAGACCACGGCCGTGGGCAGGCCCTGCAGCCAGGCCTGGGGCTGGCCCAGCCTCATGGCAACCAGCCCTCCTCAGCCCCAGGAGCACCGAGGAGGGCTGGAGACAACAGGTGGCCTTGCCATCCTTGGCCCTGAGGAAGAAGGAGCCAGTCAGAGCTCGCTCTGCTCCCAACCCCCAGTCCTCTGAGTCCTTTCAGCACTTGTTTCCACTGGGGGAGAGTCTGCACCTAAAACAGAACGAGAAACCATCAATGAAGTCCAGAAAAAAACCAAAGAAGACCCCACGGGTCAGGGAGGAACCAGAGAGCTGGTGCGGGTGGGGGGAGCGCAGGCAGGCATTGCGGCCGCGTGCTGGGCTGATGCTCAGGACCCACTCGTGCACGCATTGCACATCTCACGGGCTGGCATGAGGATCTTGGCTTGGGTATGCAGCACACAGATAGTGTAAGAGCAAGAAAATTAACCCAAGCTCATTTTTTTTTTTTTTTTTTTGTAAAAGGAAAAAGGGGAAGATCATGCTACTCACTCTGCAAAAGAACATAAGGATTAAATGGGAGGTGGGGGAAAAGGTTAAAAAAAATTAAACAGGCCAGGGATTTAACTCAGGAGCATAAGCGCCAGCCTGGAAAGCAAACGGTCATAAGTTCAATCCCTGGTACCAAAAATAAAATAAAATAAAATAAAATAAAATAAAATAAAATAAAGCAATGCCATGTACATGCACCAACTCCCCAGGACGAGTGTAATCATTCAACATGCACCAGTAAAATAAATAATACTTTTTAAAAAATTCAACTAGAGTTTGATCTCCCATACCCCCAAAAATATAAATAAAATAACAACAAAAAGGATTCAATCAGAGGAGAAGAACACAAGGGAAGAGGGTGGAAGGGGGTGGAAGGGAATTAAAAAATAAGCTGTATTATGTACACAGACCAACTCCCCAACAAAACTGCAATGCATGGACTGTGAACATGTACTAATAAGATTAAAAATCTTAAAAGGGATTCAGTGAGGTAACTCACTGTAAGTGCTCCATAAATGGCTATTGGTGGTATCATTACTATCTTTACAAAATCCTACAAAGGCATTCATGGTTACAATCTCTGCACTCAGGAGGCTGAGGCAAGGAGATTGCAAGTTCAAGGCCATCTTAGGTTACATCACGAATTCAAAACCAACCTGGACTATGCAACAGATCCTGTCTCAAAACAAACAAACAAAAATCCTACAAAGTTTATAGCACTATTTTGATTGCATAGGACAGTAACCCTGGGCTGGGGATTTAGCTCAGTGGCATAAGCGCCTGCCTTGCAAGCATGTGGTTGTGAGTTCGATCCCTGGTACCAATTAAAAAAAAAAAAAAAAAGACAATAACCCCAAGTTCAGAGATACTGAGGTACAGAGTAATTAGCCAATGTCATACTGCAAGCAATGATCTGAAACCAGGCCTGTCTGAACACCAAAGCGTTTCCTCCACTTGACCTCCCAAATCCGGTTCCCAGGCATTGCTGGGGAGGACAGAACCCGGCGATGTCTGCTCCATGACAAAAGGGATGAGACATGATGAGAGCCCACAACTGCCCATGAACGTTGACTCCAAAAACTCAACCTCAAGGAACTAACCCTGAAGAAGCATGTGCAGAGGTATCACAGAAGCAGCGTTTATAAGCAGCAAAAGCTGGACACAGCCCAGAAGCACAGCAAGGGGCTGCCTCTGCAGGCCCCATACTCCCCAGACAGAGCCCATGCCGGGAAAGAGGACAGAGGCTCAGCATACACGAGGCGGAAGGGGATAGCAGGGTCCAGTGGTGCAACTTAGTGGTGAAGTGCTTGCCTGTGGGTGGAAGAGAGGGAAAGAGCAGGAGGGACAGACAGAGACAGACAGACAGAGACAAAGACAGGGACCAAAGTGCAAATGTCTTGTGCGCAGGCTAATAACTAAGCTGACCAGGAGCGGAAAAGATAAAACAAGTCGGATTTTTAATCAAGTGGTATTTCTCACTGTAACGTGTGTAAGTCACCTGGGGACTCTGCTCTGCTCTGACCCAGGCAGTCTGAGGAAAGACCCAGGTTCTGCTTTTCTAACAAGCTCCTGGGTGACACTGATGTCAATGGCCCATGAGCACACTTTACGAAGGGAGGCATTAAGACTCTCCGTCTCTCTAGTCTCAAAACCACTGTTCTCTTTTTCTCAAAACAACTCCCTTTTGTACCTGATGGATTCCTGCACACAAACTATGGAGGTTTCCTCCTCTCGGACTCCCTACTGTGCGCTGGATTAGAGCCCCAAAAGATATGCTCAAGTCCTAACTCCCAAACCCATGCAGGAACCATTTTTGGACACTGCGTCAGTGCAGCTGTTAAGTCTCCGTACAGTCCCTGAGTCACACTGAGCCGCGGTGGGCCTCACAATGGGGCCCTTACGAGTAGAAGGAAATGTGGACACAGGAAGAGGGCCATGTGCAGATGAAGGCAGGAATCGAACTGATGCAACTATAAACCAAGGAAGCCCCCAGAAGCGTGAAGAGGGGAGGCAGGGTTCTCCCGTAGTGCAGCCAGAGGGGGCGCACTCTCCCCACGGCTTCATTTCGGGCCTCAACCAGGCCAACTGGTGTCATCTGCTTGGCAGCCTGTGGGCCGGAGAAGACCCCCAAAGAGCCCCGGTTCCTCTCACCCAACCTGTCACATTTCCATGTCCAAGTGTGCACCTTCCACGCAGGGCCCGGACCTGTTCCTGACCCCAGCCCAGCTGTGGCCACGCACTGCCTCAGGCCTGCCCAGCCTGGGGCTCACAAAGCACTGAGGGCCATGCCTGGCCTGCCAGCAAGGGGGCCCTCCCTCTCTCGGCAGCCTCATGGGGTCCTCCTTGTCCCTGGGCAGCACTGGCCAGGTCTTCCGGGCAAACCCTCCACAGCCAGTGCCGGGGCCTGGGGAGCACAGAGCGCAGTGCCCACATCTGGTATTCTCTGTAACGCAGGCCACGCTCTCTCATGCCCTCAGTGCCTCTCAGAATTCTCCTGCTTAATTCCGCAGTCTTCATCAAAAGGCAGTGAAGCCCCCAACCTCATCCAGATACCCCTGACCTGCCCGTGTTACCGAAGAGGTAAAGCCCACATAAAAGTCTCCTTGGCCTCCACCAGCTGGCTCCCTACATTCACCCTGGGCCAAGGATGGAAGAAGATTCAAGGGGTGGTGAGGAGAAAAGGGTGACTTTTGTGCCAGGAGGACCTGAGTTCAAATTCCGACTGCATTTCCTATCAACACTGCCACCTCAGGTAAGTCATCTACCCCGTGGAGCCTTAATTTCCTCACTCGCAAAATGCCAGACCACCAACCACATAGGAGCACGCAAAGGATGAAAGCCACAGCACCACGCCTGTCACATAGGAGATGCTCGGAAACTTGCTTTTTCATGGAACAGATCGGGAGAGGAGAAGGGGAATATCTGGGTACTTGGGCCCCTTTCCAAGAAAAGGAGTCCAAGAAAAAGATGGGCATGGCAGGCAAAGTCAGAAGGGGACCTTTGAGGGACAGGAACACAGACAAGTACCAGACGCATCCTCGCGACAGGCCCGGCAGGAGGCAAAGCCTGTCCAGAGCAAGCGCCCTGCATAGGAGCCAGAGGTGCTCCGCAGCTGTTTCTCCCCAGCTTCCACCCCTCAGCAAACAGCCTTCTCCGAGGCTTCCCAGCGTCACCTTGCCCTGGCAGAGGACAATGGGCCTGCCTGTCCCAGGAAGAACAGCTGGGAGCCACCCTAGCCTGCTCCCCTGAGCTGGCTGACAGATCTTGCAGCCGCCAATTGGCAGCTTGCACAAGAGCCTGCCAGAGGCCCTGCAGCCCATCCTCCCCTCAGAATAGTCCCATAGTCCCAACTGGTGGCCTTGGGCCAGCCACTCCCTCTGCCTGGGCCAGCAAGGTTGTTCACACAAAGGAAACATAAAGCACAGTGTCCAGCATATAGGAAACTCTCAGGAAATAGTACTTTCTCTCATATCTCTGGAACTTGGTTTCTTTTCTTTTTTCTTTTTTTTTTTTTTTTTTTGGTAGAAGAGATGAATTTATTTTGGCCAGAGTACATTGCCAAAAAAGACACTGGGTGGGATTCCAAGAGAAAAAAGGTTTCACAGTCTTCAAAGATCAGATCCCTCTGGCAAATGTGTAACTGAAGGTTTTGTACACCTTGCACCAGAATCTCTGCCTGCCAGAACATCCTAGCCCTTCTCATCTGCCAGCCCCCAAATGCTCCTTTATTTTTTTCCAATTTTTTTTTTTTTTTGTCTTTTTGAGACAGGGTCTCACTATGCAGTTTAGGCTGGCCTTGAGCTCACTGGGTAGCCTAGGCTGGTCTCAAACTCACAATGATCCTCCTGCCTCAGCCTCCCAAAGTGCTGGGATTACAGGAGTGCACCACCACACCCGGTTTCCAAATGCCTTTTTAAATGCCACTGCCACCTTTTGTTTCATGCTGTTCCTCCATCTGAGACACCCAGGTGCAACTCCACATGATCTCCAGGCATTTGGGGTATCCCTGTTACACCTCTCCTATGTGATCTGCTATTCCTTCCACTCACACTCTGCAGAGAAAAAAAACCAGGTACTAGAGCCAAGATTCAAATAGATATTAGGCCGGGCGTGGTGGCTCACACCTGTAATCCCAGCACTCAGGAGGCTGAGGCAGGAAGATCATTGTGAGTTCAAGACCAGCCTGGGCTACAAAGTGAGCTCAAGGCCAGCCTGAACTATCTCAAAAAGACACACAAAAAATAAAAATAAAAATAGATATTGGCCTAAGTGTGGTGCTGCATGCCTGTCATCTCAATACTCAGGAGGCTGAGGCATGAGGATCACTGCAAATTCAAGGCCAGTATGGGCTACACATTAAGTTCAAGGTCAGCCCATACTAGTCTCAAAAACCAGAAAACCAGGGTCCAGGGATGTAGCTCAGCAGTGCAACCTGATCAACTGTAAGGCCCTGAGTTTGAGTCCTTATACCAAAAAATAATATAGAAAAAGGACAAAAAAATCCAAAAAAATTTTTTTGACTAAAAACATCTCAGCATTTCTTGCTTCAGCACACACCACCCCTCCTCTACAATCTTATCAAATCCTAAGCATCCAAAGCCCAGGAGAGCAGTCACAGCCCTCTGGGGTACACCCAACCAGGGAGTTCCCTCCCTCTTTCCGGTACCCCAGCCCCTATCAGGCATCCAAAGGCCTCCCTTAACCTTCTCCAACCTAAAAGCTCCTTAAGGCCAGGGCCAGGTCAGAGGGCTCCTTCCAAACAGCTGAGATTGTCACTGATTTCCACTCCTGGTGATGCCCCAGCCCTAATTTCTACTCCCTCCCTCCAGGCTCCTTTACATAGCAGGTGCTCAGTGAATACCCGATGGTTCACTTGCCCTTAAAAGACCAGTAGAAGGCGTGAGAGATAAAGAGCTAGTGCCACAGCAGCCTCTCCTGCTTTCTGAAGCGACCTATGGGATGGGCGGGGGGGGGGGGGGGGGGCGGGACATTTGACTAGCTCCCGGAATGAAGGGTTTGCTTCCTATTTCCTTCAGGACTAAAGACGATAGAGGAAGAGTCAGTGCAGAGTGGAAGTGCCATAATAAGCACAATTTGGAGTGGGGAGTCCTGGATCAGGTCTGAACATTAACACTGACCAGTTCCATTCACTTCCCCATCTGTGAAGCAGGAAAAACAACCCCATCAGGGAATGGTGACACCTGTCTGTAATACCAGCATGTGGGAGGCCAAGGCAGAACTGTTGCAAACTCAAGGTCAGACTGGGCTACATAATAAGTTCAAGACTAGCCTGAACTACATAGTGAGACCCTGTCCCCCCCAAAAAAGAAAGAAAAGTAACTCTATTCCCTGCTTATCCTGGTGGTATCAAACGAACCCATGAAAGTTCTGGTACAACTCTCAAAGCAATTCAGTGTGCCATCTTCTCAACAAGTGGCTGACTTCTACATTATTTCTGCGTCCCATTTCACACTCAGAGCCCTTCCTATCCCTTCCTGGTCTCCCCACAGCAAGGCCCAGCCCTCAGCTGGAAAATGACCCTTCACCTCACTGGATACTACAGTGGTATGGGCGGGTCAGCAGCTTCACCCCAGAACCACCGGCTCCTTCCAAGCCACGAAAGAGTTTCTGATCAGCCCACATTTCTTTTATTCCAAGTCCTGGATCTCCATCCATCTGCAGGTGAGAATCACCTGAGAAGTTAAACACCTAGGACAGTCCCAGGCCTCACCCCAGACCTCTAAAATCAAAAGCGGGGAGCATCCTATTTTTCCCCCTTTTGGCTTCTCAAGTGCTTC
Source organism: Hydrochoerus hydrochaeris (assembly GCA_004027455.1). Classification (NCBI taxonomy): domain Eukaryota; kingdom Metazoa; phylum Chordata; class Mammalia; order Rodentia; family Hydrochaeridae; genus Hydrochoerus; species Hydrochoerus hydrochaeris. Next base: position 36,599 of record PVLA01002610.1, on the reverse strand, counting down.
CACTGCGCCACAGAGTTAAGAGCCATTATGTCAGTGAATGGACTCCAGCCTGACCCTTACTTCCGGGGACCCAAGATCTCCAAGGATTTGACTCGCTGCACCCATTTTCCTTTCCCCCTGGGAGCCCTCTGGCAAGGATTCCACCCTTGCTCCCAAAGCCCAGCTTCTCCAGCTTGACCCCAGAACTGACCCACAACCTGATCACCTCCAGAACCACCACCACCACCACCCCCGCACACAGTTCCCACAATTCCCAGGGCAGAAAGCAGCCCCGCCCCCCGTGAGTTTGTCTTCTGTGTTAGGTCGGCCTCTAATACGGTCCGGTCTGCCCCTGAGCCCAATCCGCGGCCCCGCCTCTCACCGAAATTCTGGCAGAAGGCTAATTGCCCGGTGGCCGAGAGCCAGGTGCAAGTCAATGCGCCTGCGTGCGCACCGCCCCGAGCCTCCCCCGGCGTTCCCTCCTTCCTGCCCAGCGATTGGCTCCGGCAGGTGACCGCGCCTGAGGCAACTGCCGCCATGTTTGTCATGGGCTCTTGCCCTTACCTCACCACTCACACAAAAAAACTGGTTAGCAACGCTAGCAATCAGGGGCAGGTGGTCTGGATTCCTGGCCGGCTCATTCCTTCTTTTTCACCTCCAGGAAGGCTACACATCGTTTCGGGTCACGTCCACAAGTTTCTTTTCTGGGCACTCCCTTGCTTCCTCCACTGTCCTTATTTGCATAAGTCGGGGGCCAAGAGACCTCTGCTCCTTTCTTGAGGTCTCTGTGAATGCACAGCTGAGATAGATACGGAGGTCCCAAGAGCACGACCTTGGTCTTACTGGGGCTGGACTGTGAGCCCCTCTGGAAGTGGAACCAGACCGCAGGATGGAAGGCTGGGGAGAGAAGACAAAGGCACCAGACTGTCTGCTTGCAATCACAACCACACAGCTCACGTTCCTCGTATTAACAATAGTGATGGTATAGTTGAGAGTGGCACATGCCTGCCATCCCAGCACTCGGAGGCTGCGACTGGAGGATCACGAGCTCCATGTAGCTTGGGCTACAGTGCGTGTTCAAGGCTAGCCTGAACTGCATAGTGAGACCCTGTCTGAAAAGTACTTCCTGCTTGCTTATCCCACATAATCCCCAATCTACCAAGGATCAGGGCCTGACATTTTATAGGTATTGATTCCTTGTCAGTGCCTGCCTGTGTAAATAAATCCAAATCCTGCGTGATGTTTTGGTGTTTCTGTTTGCTGTAGGATTTCTACTTCCAAGTCTAAGTCTAGTCAAAAATAAGCATGCTTAATAACAATTAAGGTATGTCCTAACAAAAACAAACCAAACCAAAACAGGAAAAACAAAACAAAAACCCTCAGATTGCTGGTTTAAATGTTTCAGAAGGAGGGCATGGGAACATCAGTGTGGCTATTCACATATGTATCATTGATACAAGTGAAGACCACTGAAACCAGCCAAAAAATACAGGAATATACAGCCTTTGTAACCCAGTGTTATCAGGGTGCAATTTCTTTCTCTGTCTCTTGGCTGAAGTTTTGTCCTCCCATGTTCAGCAGGTCTCCTCTCCCCCATGATCCAGAATGCATTCTTTCAAATTTCCATCCTGAGAAAAGGAAATGCTTTTTCCTCTGCTGAGAATCAAGTCCTGGCTTGACTCTCCTGGACTCCTAGCACTGAGCCAAACCAGCACAATGCAAATGGCTGCAAGGGCTGATTGGCTTCACCTTAAAGCACCCAACATCTAAGAACAGAACAGCCTACCCCCGAAGAAGCACTTTACTGAGAATGACGTCTGGCACCCTGAAACTTGGGGGTTGCTATGGAAGCAGAGTGAGTGAATACTGAGAAACGCATGGCTTGGTCCTATGCAGGTGCCTCACCTTACCAGTCTGTACTTGAGTGCTGCCTCTGTCTCCCTCCCACGCCCCACCCTATCCTGGGGATTGAATCCAAGAGCACTCTACAACTGAGCTCAGCTGCAGCCCTTCTTATTTAATAAGACAGAGTTTCACTAAATTTCCTAGGCTGGACTTGAAGGTGAGCTCCTCCTGTCTCAGCCGCCAAGTACCTGGGATTCCAGCTGTGCACATCATGCCCAGTTTTGGCCCTCACCTTGCGTGGCCACAATCCGCACCCAGGTGTGATGAGATCCCTCTGGGGGAGTGGGACCCCTTCTGATCTCCATTCAGGCTGCCTAAGGTCAATCTGTGGGAGTCTTGGGCACTCCTCAGGTGCTAGCATTTTAGGGGAGAGACAAATTATAGAAATAATGGGATGCTTCCTTAGTTTCCTATTGCTGCTGTTAACAAATGACCAACGGTCACTATAAATTATCTTACAGTTCTGGAGGTGTCAACACTGAAATGGATCTCAGTGGCTAAAATCAAGGTGTTGGCAGGACCATACCCCTTTTGGGGTGCTGTAGGAGGACCCTATTGTCTTGCCCTTTGCCGCTTCTAGGGGCTGATGGCACTCCTTGCTCATGACCCACTTCCATCTTTAAAGCCAGCAACCAACAGCTGGCCAGGCTTTTCCACATACACGGCCTCCCTTGGACTGGCCACCCTCATTTAAAGGGCTTTGTGCTCCTATCAGGCTCACCAGGATAGTTCCTTGTTGTTTTGTGTTTGGTGACACTGGGAGTTGAACTCAAAGCCTTTGCATTGAATAGTATCATATCCCTGGCTGGCCCTTTTTATGCTTCATTTTATGACAGGGTCTTGATAATTTGATCCTCTGGCCTTGAAATCTGATCCTCTTGCTTCAGCCTCCCTAAAACTGCAGGCAGATCTGCTTGATCCATTCTCTCTTCATTTCTCTCCTCCTCCTGTTCCTCCTCTTCTCTCAATCTCTCTCTCTGTCTCTGTCATCTCTCTCTCCTTCCCTCTCTCTTCAGGACTGAGAATGGAGCCCAGGGCTTTCCTTTAGAACTGTATCTCCAGCACTTTCTAAGTTTTTATTTTAAATTTAGAGGTACAACCTTAATACCACCTGCAGCCTTATTCCCCCTTGCCATGTAACATATTTACAGGTTCCCAGGGGTGTGGTCACAAACACGGGAGGGGCCGTCATTCTGCCTATTACCAACAGAGAAGGCCTCCCCAACAGAGGCTACATGCCCTAGAACTATTCAGCATGCTGGGATCACAGCTGTGCGCCGCCCCTGGCAGGACCTATTCCTTCAAGTGGACAGGAGGAGGTGAGCTGTTAGGTGGATTCCAAATGAAACTCTGGAGTCCGGGGGTGGGGGTGGAGGGGTTGGGGTTGCAGCTCAGCAGGAGAGCAATTGCCCAGCATGTGTAAGGCCCTGGGTTTGATCTCCAGCTCTGCAAAAAGCAAACAAACAAAGATTCAAAATGAAAACAAAAACCTTTACCCGACTCCCTTCTGCAGGCTACTGCTCCCAACTAAATTTGGGAGAGCAGCACTGTCAGGACTAAGGTGACATCACTAAGGCAAGTGTGGGCGCTCTCACTAGAGGGCAGCTGGGTTTTGGAGAACAGTGAGAAGCTGTGGTGACCTCACTTGAATCGGTGGGGAGGTGGGAGGGTGTGGGGGTGCTAAGCCTGTCAGCCCTGCAGGGAGGTCTGAGAAAGGGCACCAGTTTTAATCTTTGACAACTATTTCCAGGCTCAGCCCCTTAGAGGGCCCATCTATCTTTGCTCATGTGGCCGCAGGGCTTCAGCATCTCTTGGGCTGGGCTCCAACACCCCGTACCCCTCACAGGCTGTATGACACTGCGGAAGTGGCCCTACCTTCTCTGAGCCTGTGGTTTCTTAGCTATTAAATGCGAATGACATCACTATACAGCTCATTGAGCGTAACTATGAAGAACTGCAAGCGCTGAGGTAACATTCTAGGGAGTGAAGACTAACAGTCTGAAAGCCGCAGCATGGACTGGCCCTGAGGCTTAAGACAGAGGCGGGGTTGAATTATGCCCTTACCATAAGCCTGCTGCATGTATTTGGACGAGTTATTTAAACTTCAGAAGCCCCAGTCGCTAAATACATTTGTAGTGTGTTTATGTAAAGTGGGGCTATTAGTACAGCATTCCTAGGATTGATACAAACGTGCAGTTAGATATTCACAAGCAACTTGGCTCAGAGCTCCCCTGTGCAGGAGCTCACTCCAACAAACGGTAATAACTTAAGTCATCTGGAGGGGCTGTGTGTGGGCTCACGTCTGCTCTGGGAGCTAACTTGACTGGAGAGGAACTGGGGGGGAGTCCAGTGATTTCTGGGGAGGGCACTCCTGGGCTCAAGCTAATGCCTCTAGCTTGGGGACTGGAGACGCTAACTATGCTCACTAGGGTGAGACACACTGGTGGCTCTCGGCCAGCTCAGGGTGTTTTCCTTTGCCTGGTAACCCGCAGGTGTGGCTGCGGTAGGGCATGGAGGGGAGAAGCACCATTAAGAAGTGGAGAGAAGCTCCGTCCTGGAGCCCTGTAGATGCTAGAGGCCAACCCCACCTGGCGGACGAAGACGGTGAGTGGGAATTGTTAGGAAAAGCACGCCAGGAATAAGGGCTTGAAAAGTCCACGGCTCCTCTTGGCCTGCAGGGAGCCTGGGAAATGCGCCAGGCCGGGGACTGGCGAGAGGGGGTGGGGAGCTAATTCCCCAAAGCCGGGACCACAGCTCCACATCCTCCTCCCACAGGCCTGGATCTGAGGTCAAGCCCATGTTTCCCTACGTCTCCCTACCGAGTGCGGAGGGCGGCTGGGCACCGCCGCAGCGCGTCGTCTACACCTTGCTGCCTGGTGCGCTGCTGCTGCCGCCCATTGCGGCCCACGACTTCTGCAGCCGGCGGGCCGCCCCGCGGGAAGTGCACTGCTTCCACGGCGCGCGCGCGCCGCCCTGGTGGCTGTGGCCGTGCCCGCCGCTCCCCGCCACCGGCGCCTGGGGCCAGCTGCGACCCGCCGCCGAATCCACAGCGGCAACCACAGCGGCGGCCGAGGGGGCAGCGCCGTGGCCCGAGGGCGCCAGCCTGCAGGCGGAGCTGCGCTGGGGCCGCGTGGAGCGCGCGCGGGGGCCGCCCCTGAGGCTCCCCGAGGCTGTGCGCCAGGAGCTGCGGCGCGCGTACGGCACTTACCCGCGCACCGATGTGCGCGTCACCCGCCGCGGGGGCGAGTTCCTGCTGCAGGCGGCGCCGCGCGCAGGCGAGCCCGAGTACCGCGTGGAGAGGCGCGTGACGCGCCGGCCAGACCCCGGCGACAGCGGTGACAGCAGCCCCGCCCGGGGAGCCAGGGCGCGCGGCCGCCCCCAGAAGAGCAAAGGGCAGAGCTGAGCGCGCGCGTCCCCCCCCCCACGCACTGTCTTGATTCTGCCGCGCCGTGGCTGCGCACTGCAGAAAGGTAAAAGGAAGTCAAGAAGATCCCTGGGTGGTGTTCTGTTCCTCCTTCCTTGGTCCCGGAGAGCACTGCAGCGGAGTGGAAGAGTCTTGGTTCTGTTTCCACTCCCTCCTGTCCACCTTTCCGTGAGGACTCTACTGGGCACTGAGCCCCATTTTTCGCTTCCTCTTTTTTTGTACCAGAGTCTCCCCTCCCCGCCGCCGCAAAACCCAGGCAGCGGCTACAGGCCCCACCTTGTAAAGAGAGAAAAATAAATGAAATCAAGTGTTTGCTGTGAGAAAGTGGCGCCTTGATCAGCAGGCCAGTTCCCCATTTCAGTAGTCTTCCCGCCAGCCAGACAGCGGAGGCACCCAATGCCTCCTGCCCCACACCCAAGTTGCATGCTCCTTTGGTGTCCGGGCAGGAATGGGAAGCAGGCCTGAGACTAGGTTTAGGGTGGGTTCGTACCTTTAGCTTCTCTGACCCTCAGTTTTTTTCTGCTAAAGAGGCATAAAACTAACCATATTGGAGATATGTGTGTGTGAGAGGGAGACTGCCTCTTATCTTTTTTTGTTATTGTTTTGTTTTTGAGACAAAGTCTGCCTTTGCAGTGTAGGCCTGGAACTCACGGCCATCCTCCTGCCTCAGCTTCCTAATACTGGAATTACAGGTGTGAGCCACCACCAGCCACAAATGTTGTTTCCTGTCTCCCAATTCTTGCTAACAAGAATTCTTGCTTTTTTTTTCCTTTGTGGTACCAGAAATTAAACCAACAGCCTCACGTGCTAGACAAGCACCTTACCACCGAGCTACCCAGCACTTTTCAGTTTTGAGAGAGGTTTTGTCTAAATTGCCTAGGCTAGGTTGGAATTTGTAACCCTGCTGCTTCAGCTTCCCAAATACCTGGGATTACAGGTGACACCTCATCTCAGTCTTTATCAGTACTGGGGATTGAACCCAGGGTCTGAGTACTGCATCCCTGGGCCTTTTTATTCTTTGTTAGGAGCGGCACCATTGAAGCTGGAGATGGATCACATGTGTGGGGCTGAAGTGAGTCCAGCCCAGAAAAAGCAGAGAAACCAAACCAACTATGTAAACAAGTTGCCAGCACTGAGAAGGCAGGGCCAGGCCTGCCGGGGAAACAAGATGCTGGGCAGTGGCGTTGGAGCTGATACTTTTCTTTGGAGGGTATAAAGATGCTACATTGATGGAGCAGTTCCTTCCTCCCATCCAGAGAGTAAGGGCTCCACCTGACCCCAGCTTTGTCTTGTCTTTATTTTTCTCATCCTCTCATGGTCCTTAACCCCCAGAACCTAAGGAGCCACTTTGGGTCTCAGCAATTCTTCATTCCTTGTTTTGAAAGAGACCCTCACTAATTAGATAAATTACCCTAGCTGGGCTCAATCTTTTAATCCACTTGCTTTAGCTTCCCAGAATGCTGAGATTACAGCTGTGTGCAACATGCCTGGCTCCAGCACAATCCCATCCCGTCTTCTTTTTCTTTAAAAAAAAAAAAAGCTTTTCCTCCGGCTGGGGATTTAGCTTAGTGACAAAAATGCCTGACTGGCAAGTACGAGGTCGTGAGTTCTCCGTTCCTGGTACCACACACAAAAAAAGCCTTTTCCTCCGTTTTTTGTTTGTTTTTTAGGCAGGGTCTTTGTAACGCTGGGTGCCCTCAAACTCATCATCTCACTTCAACCCTTGGAGTGCTGGCATTACAAGCATGCACCATCCACCCAGCCTGTGTTTAATTCTTTTTTTTTTTTGTACCGGGGATCGAACTCATGACCTTGTGCCTGCAAGGCAGGCGCTTAAGCCACTGAGCTAAATACCTGGCCCTGCGTTTAATTCTTAATAGGCTGAGGTTTGCAACTTTCTAGAATTTCCTGCGGCAGGGCACACATACCCAATTCTAACAGTTATCTAGCCCAGGCTGGATAAATGTAGCCCCTTGTGGAACTCGTTTTACTAAGCAGCCATTTGTAGCTGATCCGAGTACATAAGCAGAGTGAGTCCAAGCGCCATGCTACATCCAGGCTGCATTCTAGGTACCAGCAACAGCCGGGAAGCAGTCTTTGGGGAGCTCACACTAGAGGTGTAACAGAGGAACAGAGCTGACAGTGAGTGGAGAGGTGAAGCAGGACAGATGTCAGCAGTGCCAGCCTGCCTTTGAGTCAGAGCAGCCCCCCTGAGGAGACAGCCATGGAATTCAGACCTCTCCATGGGACCCCACTGAAGAAGGGCAGGCCTGTGAGTCCGTGATGAGTGCCTCTGCCCCATGAGTTGGCAGGAAGATTAGTGGCAAATGCACTTTTTTAAAATACTGGGCATGGAACTGAGGATCTCATGCCTGCCAGGCACTGTGCCACTGAGCTATATCCCTGGCCCAGTAGTGGCAAATGGTGCTAGAGTCAGGTGCAGTGGGTGCACACTTGTAATCCCAGCACTATGGGAGGCTGAGGCAGGAGGATGACAAAATCAAGCCCAGTTCAGGCAGTTTGTCAATTTAGTGAGATCTTGTTTCAAAATAAAAAATAGAAAGGGCTGGGATGTAACTCAGTATGAAGGCCATGGGGAAAGAAAAAAAATGATATTACTCTTTTGCTGGTAACCCTCTATCCATTAAGTATAAACCCAGAAATTCTCAACAAGACTCCAAGGCCCTACAGGCTCTGGTTTCATCTAATTTTTCTTTTTTTCTAAAACAAGATTTCACGATGTAGTCCAGGCTGGCCTCAGTGATGGTAATCCTCCTGCCTCAGCCTTTTCAGTGCTGGGATTAGAGCCCTGCACCACCACAGTTACCAGGTGGAGGGTATAAGCAAGGCAATAATGTAATCAGGGTGGGATGTGTGTTACTGGGGATTGTGGGAGGGAGACCAGACAGAGGCCTAATTGGCCTCCTATGTGAACACCAAGGAGAAAGGTGGGGTGCAAGCATTCTAGTACACTGCAGGTTTTAGGGAAAAGTTAACACAGCTGAATCCAGTTGACTACCCAGCCTTGTACCATGGATGGTGGGAGGCAGATGAATCTTGTGTTACTCTTATGACTTGTACCCACGTCTGAGTGAATAGAGGCAGGATGTGTCAGACACTTGGGGCTCCTTGATGAAGAGAGACAAGAGCCCTCTGGCTCCCCACATTTTAACCTAATTCTGTGTCTGTTTTCACCCTTGTTCACTCCCCCACCCCCAAGTACAAACTCATATGCTGGCTCCTCCAGGGGAGTAAACGCAGAACCTTCAACCAGCCCCGGCCCCAGCCTCTCCTTCCTTCCCTTCCTTCCCTTTCCCTCTTCCCCCTTTTTTTTATAAGCCAGGATCTCACTATTAGCTCAGGCTTACCTCAAACTAACAGTCATCCTCCTGTGTCAGCCTCCTGGAATTGCATGCATGTGCCACCATGCCTGGCCAACTCCCAACTTTTTATTTTATTATTTTCCAGGCTGGGATAAACTTGAGATCCTCCTGCCTCAGGCCCCACTGCGCTGGGTCACAGGTGTGCACCACCGCACCCGACTGAGAGTTTCAAATTCCCACTACGGCTGCGAGGTGGAGAGGTGGTAGAGATGGCTGTGAGAATAGGAAGAGTGGTTTGGCAGCTTTCAAAGTAAAACAGGTGAAAGAATAGAGGGCTTGGGCTGGAGACTTAGCTCAGTGGTGTAAGTGCCTGCCTGGCAAGTGCAGGGTTGTAAATTCAATCCCCAGTACAAAAGAAAAAAAAAAAGGCTTGATTTCATTTAGAAGTAGTGAAAGTGACAGAAAAAGAAATGTCCTGAGATGTGCCTTTTTGCTCACATAAAGGTCAAATTGTAGAATCTAAAGTCTTAGAATTACATTGAGGGGCTGGGGATTTAGCTCAGTGGCATAATCGCCTGCCTTGCAAACGTGTGGTTGTGAGTTCAATCCCAAGTACCAAAAAAAAAAAAAAATTACCCAATTGAATCATTAAACAATGATACCCTAATAGTAACACACACAAGCAGCATCCTATTTATTTATTTGACACAGGGTCTCACTATATAGCTCAGGCTGGCCTCCAACTCACAACAGTCCTCCTGCCTCAGCCTCCCAAATGCTGGAATTACAGGCATGCACAATGCCTGGCCATAGATCTTGGATTTGCAACCCCATTCTCAACTAAAAATAACCAAGCCCTGAGCTGGGTGTGGTAGTGAAGACATGTAATCCCAGTACTTGGAAGGCTGAGCCAGGAGGATCACCATGGGTTCAAGGCCAGACTGACTACACTACATAGCGAAATTAAAAAAAAAAAAGATACTAACACATTGAATAAAAATAACTCATTGAATAAAATCTATAAACTGGGAATACTAGCACATGGCTGTAATCCTAGCACAAGGGAGGCTGAGACAGGATTATGGATTTGAGACCAGCATGGGCTATATAGCAAGACCTGTCTCTAGAAAAATATAAAAATCTATGAATCTGTAAATTCATAGTAGTAGTAACTGCATTAGTCACTTTTCTGTCTAAGGGATGAAATACTAAACACCTATAATTGAAAGAAGAGGTTTAAGCTGGGGGTTTAGCTCAGCGGCACAAGTGCCTGCCTGGCAAGCACAAGGTCATGAGTTTGATCCCTGATACCAAGAAAAAAAAAGAGAAAGGAGAGATTTATTGGTCCACAGATTCCAAGCATGGTTACTTGGCTCCAAGGAAGAACTGATCTGTGGAAGAACAGTGCAGAGAAATTACATCTAGAAAGCAGAGTGAGGGCCGGGGATTTAGCTTAGCAGCATAAGTACCTGCCTGGAAAGTGCAAACTCTTGAGTTCCATCCCCAGTACCAAAACAAAAACAAACAAAAAGAAGCCAGAAAGCAGAGTGACAAGGGAGGAGTCAGGAACAACAATATATACTTACATATCCTTCCTGGTGAGTGTGGTGGTGCTGCACCCTTTAGTCCCATACTTAGGTGGCTGAGGCAGAGGATCAAAAATTCTACCCTAGCCTGGGTAACTCAGCTACTTAGCAAGACCTTATATCAAAATTAAATTTTTTGAAAGCTGAGAAATGTAGCTCAGTGTGAAGGACCGGAGTTCCATCTCTCCAGTATAAGAACAAAAGTCAAAAACTAAGCAAACTTGCAACTCATGCCCCAGTCAGGAAAAGAATTACACCAATGTACACCTGTGTTTGGAGAAAAAACAGGAGGGGAGCAATGTGGAGAAAAGTTAGCTTCGCTAAGTCTGTTAGGAGGCTGAGAAGTTTTGTAGTTTTCTCAACACATTCCTGTTTTTTGTTGTTTTTTTTGAGACGGTCTCGCTTTGTAGCCCAGGCTGGCCTTGAACTCATGGTGATCCTCTAGCCTCGGCCTTTGAAGTGCTGGGATTACAGGCATGTGCCATCATGCCTAGCTAGACACATTTCTGTAAATCTGAATGTTCTTTATTTGTGCCTTTGTAGCACTTTCAACTTCCACCTTGGAGGAGCCGCAGTGCTCAGACACTCTCCTCCCTGTGGCTTCTCTTCCCACCACAGCCACAGCCAACCTGGGAGGAGGCTGGCTGCACTCAGCGAGAGGGGCACGCCCGGCCTGCTCCTGGAGCCCCAGGTGTGTAAAGCCTGTTTCCTGGTTGGATCTTTGACCTGAACCCTTAGAAAGGGAGAACCCATTAAACACCAAAAAAACACCTGGGCTGCCGCAGTCTATGCATCTGGCCCCATTCCTTTGATTTACATCATCCAGACAACCTGGGCTGGAGAGGGGGACTCATTTGTCCAAGGTCACACAGCGGGCAGAGGCCAGGGTGCCTGGCTCCCAGCAGGATGTAAGCTCCCAGCCTTTCCTCCTGCCCTGCATGTTCTTACTCAGCCCTGGCATCTGGTTTGGAGCCACTCACCTGGGAAAAGCCTGACTGACCAATTTCAACCCCAGCCCAGAGCTGCCTTTTGGGGAGCTCCCGAGACCTCACTTCTTAGTGCGGATTACTTGCTATGTCCCAGGTGTTGTTAAAGCCTTATGCAGTAATTCACTCTCCCCTGCTTAACACTGTTACAGTTGAATGGGCCAAAAATAGTCCAGGTTCTTGTGCACAAGACTAGTCAAGCAAACACTTTGCAGTAAGTAGCAACGTTTACTGAAGATCCTGGAAGCAGCAGCAGAACAGGTGAAAGGGCAGAGGGAAAGAGCAGGAAGAGGAGCCGGAGGAGCCACAGTCGCAGACAAGACAGTCCCTGGCAGTGGCATCAACAGTGCTCTCGCAAGCTCATTTGGGCTAGTGTGCTGGCTGCAAGAGGAAGAGGAACCCTGGCTAACTCAGGCTTCCAGTAACTAGAAGGTTGGACCCGTCTAACCTCAGGTGCCTCCCACGGTGGCCAGACGCCTCCAGGTGCCTCCATTCTGCATCTCTCTGGGGTTGATGGTCTGCTGCCTCGGGAATCATGACCTCCTGAGGAGGATATGGGGATAATCACTGAAGGGCTGCTGTGCCCACAGCTGAATGAAGGGAAAGGAATGGCTCTTACTGATTTGCTAAGTGTACATTTTTTTTTTTTGGTATCAGGAATCAAACTCACAACTTTGCACTTACCAGGCAGGCAGTGTGCCACTGAGCTATATTCTTGGTCTTCTAACTGTACTATTAGAGACAGCGTCTTATTCCGTAACCTTGAACTCACAGCAACCCTCTTGCCTCAGCCTCCTGGGTGGTAGGATTACAGGCATGTGCCAACATGCCTGGTTTACCAACTCATTACAAAAAGTTTCTGACCATTAAATTTAAAGAGGGGAAAAATAAAGCAGAACCAAAAAAAAAAAGGGTAGAAACAATACAGAATTTCAGAAAAATGAACAGTAAGAAATCACTAGTTGATACATTACATATTGTCTTCCTGGATGTAGTCGTTCAAGTTACAAAATCAAAGCATACAAAGTGGACATTCAAACAGAGGCTGCTAACAGCTCAGTTCTCTGATCCAACAAAAACTTAGCAACATAATTATCAATCCTACACCCTTAAATATACATGAAGTTATATCCTTTAGAGCACCTGCTTTTCCTCCTTTTGCTTTTTAAGTCCATTATCTGTTTAGTTATATCATGTTTCAGCTTGCTCAGTAGCTTACTGATCTGTTTTATTTACTTTTAAAAAATTTTTATTTTTATTTATTTTGAAGGTAGTAAAATACAGCAGAACAAGACAGGACATAGCCAACTGAGGCAGTGCAGTGAAGTTGGCACAGAACCTCACAGCAGGCCACCGGGACAACAGCAATAGCCACAATAGTGCATCTGGTTTTCTTCACAATAGTTGTTCCTTCAGGCAGAGCAATGTCGAAGGAAATACGGAAATTACAACAACAGACTATTGAATAGAGCAATACCATTGATCAAAACAGAGCAAAACAGAGATAAAAATATTTGCCCTCAAAGAGATGGCAGAAGAAAATCCCCCTTATTTGCTATATTGCATATGTCAAATTCGCAAGACATGCTGAGATCTCCGGCTCTCACTTGCTGGGGAGGATATATGGATGTTTGATTCTTAGTCCGCGCCCCCCCGTAGGCTCACGGCCGCCTACCAGAGGGGTGAACTGGCTGCGTGTTTTCCCAGCGCCCCAAGGTCCAGCATGGTGTGTCTTGGATCTCAGGAAATGCTGATACGGTTCTTGCCCTGGGGCAGCCGTGGCTTGCCAGGCCACAGCCACTTACCAGAGTGGCATGCTGGCGGCTGCCTGTTTTCCCAGCGCCCCAAGGTCCAACATGGCGAGAAACTATCTTTTTGAGACAGGGTTTCATTCTGTAGTTCAGGCTGGCCTCAAACTCACAATGATCCTCCTGCCTCAGGCTCCCAAAGTGCCGGGATCACAGGTGTGCACCATTACACCTAGCCTCAAACTTTGATGTAGGTATTATTTTCACTTACAGACGAGGCTAACAACTTACCAAAGGTTATATATCAAGACAGTACCAACAACACATCTAACTGGTTTTAACTTCTAGGTGAAATTGTCTTTTCACATGAGACACATTCAACAAAATGCAAGCACATTTGAGGAGCTGCTGTGTGCAGAACTCTGGAGAAGATGAGGGCAGGGGTTCATGAATCCAGCTGAAAGAGTTGGGGAGTTGAAAGAGGCTTCTTGCCAGGTGCGTACCTGTAGTCCCAGCACTGGGGAGGCTGAGGCAGGAGGATCGCCAAGAGTTCAAGGCCAATTTGGGCTACATGGTGAGTTAAAGGTTTTTTTGAACAGGCATCTCTGAAGACCTGAAGGATGTGATAGTGGATGGGAAAGAGGTGTCCCTATCAGAGCTGAGGAAGGGCAGGCAGAGTGAATGCCTGGCAGCAGGAGAGGAAGCAGCAGGGGTTCCTGGAGGGCAGGCTCCCAAGAGGCAGCTGCAAAGCATTAGGCTCAAACGCTCAGCGGCGGTCACGTGGAGGAAGAGATCTTGGGAGCCACTGAAGTAGCCCAAGTCAAAGTTATTAAAAGCCTTGCCCACTGGCCAGGGTGGGTGGCTGCAGGAGACCTTGGGGTGCTGTGAGCTGCGGCTCTCAGCTTCCCTACAGCCTGGGAGTTGCTGACAGTGCACAGCCGGGCTCCAGAACTGAGTCCCTAGGGCATTTGCTGGAGCTCACAGCCTACGGAATTCAGTTCTCAGAGCCAGGTGGCCAGGTCGCTCAGTCCAGACGCCGCTCTCCTGTGCTTTCTTCTAGGAACTTCCCCATTCCCAAAATGAGCAACGAGAGGTCCAGATACAACCTAGAACCAGAGCTCTCAAGATACTCCCTACGGGGGCGGGGGCTGGGGATTTAGCTCAGAGGCATAAGTGCCTGCCTTGCAAGTGCGCAGTCTGTGAGTTCGATCCCTACTACCAAAGGAAAAAAAAAAAAAAGATTACTTCCTACCCCTGGGGCACACTAAGCTTAGAGTTGGAAATGGGGGCTACAGCTAGGGAGTGGACAGGGGTACCTACACTGTGGGACTGGAGTGGGCTAGGTAGGATGCCCTAACCATGGGCATTGCATAGTCCCCTCATCCTCTGCCCAGAGGAAAAAGCCAGCAGACACTGGTGAGAAGGGCATCTCTCTGTAGACTCAGGGGCTTCCTAACTCAAAAGAGACCCACAAGGCAAGAGCTTAGGAATTAAGGCTCCCTGAAAGCCTTCCACCTGGGTTTTTGTTCTTTTGTTTTTGTACCGGGGATCGAACGCACGACCACGTGCCTGCAAGGCAGCCGCTTGTGCCGCTGAGCTAAATCCCCAGTCTCCCCCTGGCCTTATGTTTGGGAAGGCTGAGAAGAGAAGATTTCCCTGAAATACTTTCATTTTCTGAAGAGTAAAATCGAGAGTCCCAGGACAGGAACAGCCAAACCAGCCGGCAGCTCGGGGCCACTCTGCCCCCGCCCTGCCGAGTCTAGGTGAGAGGGCAGCACTTACCCCGGAATGCAGGCGCAGGCTCTGCAGCAGAACTGCTGCCGGGGCGATTTCCGAGCTCCTTAAAAAGGCCCCCACCCCGCCCCGGTGCCCGCCCCCGCCCCACACCAGCTCTTCTGAGAAAGGAGGAAGGTGTGGGAGGGCCGGGAACCTGGCCCGGAGTCCTTGCAGACCTCAAGCCACAGCGGACCCCGTGTTCTTCCAAGTGTCCCTTCCTCATCTCAGTCTCTCGCCGGGCCCCTCTCACCCCTGGAGATCAGCCAGCCGGTTCTTTCTCTCTCTAGCTCTCAGTGCCAGAAACAGCTGCCTGGAGGCTGCGTTCAGGCCCAGGTCCTCACCCAGAGGCAAGACGGTGGAGGTGGAGAACCACTGTGCCAGGGACACTTCAGCATGGCCCCCGGGATTTCCCTTCAGGGTGAAGACCCCAACCCCCAGCTCCCAGACAGCAGCTTGGGAAGTGTTTTGAGGGGAGGGGGAGAAGCAGCGTTGCTCTTGCCTGTCCCAGTGTGCGGCTGCAAGAAGCACTGAAGGGCAGGTAGGATGTGTTCCCTCCTGAGGAGGGAGAGAATAGGGATGGGCCAGCCTAGGGTCCCCCAAAGCGCCTACTCCAACATCTGTGACTCTGCAGGACCCTCTCCTTCCCCTACCTTCTTTCAGCCCCAGAAGCTGACCCTGATGCCCAGAATGAGGTCCCCCTGGGTTTGGGGTGGGGACAGAGGGGCTCCACCTGAGACCGGTCCCACCCATCTTCCCTGACAAGCTCCCCAGGGTGAGGGCATTTTACCCCTAACTACACACAGCTGCAACTGAGAAACAGGGAGCTTTGGAGAAGGGAGGGCCAGTGCAGGGACCTTGGCTCAGAGCTAGGGCCAGCTACACTGAGGAAATCTGCAAGTTCCCAGAATGCAGCAGGGAGGAGCAGAGTCATCCCTACTGTGGAATTGTGCAACAGACAGGCAGGGGGAAGGGGCTGAAAAGGGAGAGCTGACAGAGGCCTGGGGCTAATGGGGTGTTCACCCCTTTCCCAGGGGACTGGCCAGAGTTCAAAGTGGCTATCACGCTGCCACCCCTCATTAACTCCAGCAGTGCCAGGTGGGCAGCAGCAGCCCGGGTTTTATGGGAGAAGAGACACCAGCTGGCCAGCTGTGTCTTTCCTTAATTCCTGCCTCCCCCCACCAGCCAACCACCTACTCTTTCTAAAGCTGCTGGAGGTAGGGCAGTGCAGTGACAAGGGACATGGGTGGAAGAGGGAGTAGTAACCCCTTTCTCCATATAGTGGCACTGCCTCAGTCCTAGAGGAGAGGGGAGGATGGAAACTTTCCCTTTGGACTGTGAGTTCCTTTGCTCTCTACAAGGGGGCTAGGACTGAAAATGGGCAGCTCACTACTGACTATAATGGCTTAACTTTCTCTTATGATGGGAATTTTGGGTTCCTAAGAAGGCATGGCTGTGGGGTTCTCCACTGGGCAGCCTCAGGAAGCTGAGGTAGCAGGAACAAAGAAAGGAAGGCTGAGGCCTTGCCTGGTCCAGCTGTACACCTCTCCAGCCCTAGATTAGCAGCTCTGCCCACATAGACATGAGGGCCCTGGGTTGGGGATGGGGTCTGTAGCCCCCTAGATGTGGGCTCAGGTTTACCCTCAACCTGGACATTTGGTGCACATCAACTTCCCAACACCCTGTAACCCACCGTAATCTTGGGGAGACAGCAGTGAAAGCAATGCAAAAGGGACCGGCAGTCCAGAAAAGTCAGCTCCTAAGAGTTCACCAAGTAGAAGGGCATGGTGGTGCAAAGCTGTAACCCCAGCAGTCTGGAGACTGAGGCAGAAGGACCGCTGGGAGTTTGAGGTCAGCCTGAACCGCATGGTGAGACCCTGTCTCAATAAAGGAAAGGAAAGGAAAAGACCGACCACCAAGGGGAAAAGAGTCTGAAATGTGGGGAAGAACATGGGGTCTTGCAGTAGGAGCCACCAGATCCAACAAGCTGAGGGGTCCATGGAAGGGCGGCTCAGACATGGAGCAAAGGGGAAAAAAAAATCTGTGGGCTTTCAGGGCAGAGATCCTGGAGGAGAGGGCACAGGCAGTACAGGAAGACGTTAAGGAGCGACTGAAAGTTTGTGCACCTCTGGCAGTGAGAAGGAGCAAAGCAGGGGAATGGTCCCCGCCCTTGCGAGGACAGCCACTGGCAAGACCTCCTCAAGGAGTCCCCAGCCACTCGACAAAAATGGCCGCTCTAGGAGCCCGTTCAAAACCCCGACACAACGGAGAGCTGCAACAAAAGCTCCGCCCTGTTATGGGCAATTTGCCCTTCTCAAAAATGGCTATGACAGCGTCTCTGTAAGGGAGCCTCTCTGGGCCCCGCCTTTGATCTCGTTGGTTGGGCTGGGGGGGTGGGTGAGAGCTTCAGCACGCGGGACAAATCGCCGGCGGTGCCCTAAGGAGCAGGTGATTTCCCCTCCCACCCCCAGCCCAGGGCTAGGAGTGTCGCAGAGAGGGTTGATACGGGGTATCCGTCCTGTGTGTTCCCCACAGTACCCCCCACCCAGAACCCTATCTCTTATTCTCGCCGTGGCCTATACCAAGGCACATTTCTTTGCTCAGGCCTGTCGCCTTGGGTCCCCTAGCTGCATCCCTGTGCCCTCGGGCTGACGCCTACGGGCGTCCGCAGGCAAGATAAGGTAGTGTGCGCCTCCAGCCCTACTTCCTGCGCACCACCTCCTGTGCTGATGCTCCCGCTTGACTTTGGGTGGCGGGGTCCCGTGTTTCTTGTGTTCCCCTCATTGTCCTTGGCGTCCTAAGGGCGGTCTTGAGGGTAAGGAGAGAGTGGTATCTCACGAGGGCTTCGTAGGACCTAGGTAGGACTCGGGAAATGGGAGAAGCAGTGAAGACCTCGGTGCTTACCCTCTCCCCACTGCCTCCCCCGGTTCCCCAGGACCTCTCCGTGCTCAGGCCCCTCTGTACACCTCCCCTCACCAAAGGAGCAGCGGGGTACTGCTCACCTCGGTCTCTCATCTCGGTCTCACTTGCCCAGAGGGTGTCTAATGCTCTCAGCTGTCTTCTATTAGTGAGGATAGGGTCTGCTGGCTGCAGAGAGAAAGTTGCAGAATGGGGTTGGGAGAGAGGTTTTGAGCACTTTTCAGCACCGGGCAGGACTGGTATGAGCAAAGATTCTGCGGCAGAACCATGCAGAACCTCCTGCAGGGAGGACCATGATACAGACCTGACTGCACCATTGGCATCATGAGACTCAGTGTGGTGGTTAACTGGAGTGAGACTGCCTGGGTGTGATTTGGTCATTGACTTGCTTTGTGATCCTGGGCAAATTATTTAACCTCCCAGTTTCCTTTTAGATGAGATAAGGATAATATTGGTCATATTTTAGGATTATTATGAGGTATAAGTAAGTTAACACAGGTAAAGTGTTTCGAATCATGTTTGGTAAACAATAATGACAGGATGATAGTCACTTTTCATAGGCACCACCAAGTGGTCCCTGATTTGGGGCTCCCAACAAGGAATGGGGTTCTGTGGGCTAGATCTGGAATGTGAAAACTCTCATGGAAATCATGTCCTGTTTGGGGGGAGCCTTGCTATTTAGGCTGCATCTTAGGAAACCAGTTTAGAATTCCAAAATGTCCCCAAGTCAGGGAATATGGGGAGAAAAGTATTAGGAGGAGCCCTAAAATTAGGGAGCAGGAAGGACATGCTAAAGAAGGCTAAGAGTAGGTGTGGAGATGGGGAACGGTAGAACCAGAGGCCTGGTAAGCTTTGAAGCCTGGGCAGTCCAAGAGTAAGAGGAAGGAGAATGGTCAATTAGTAGAGAACCTCGAGATACTCTTTGGGGACAGTGTGGTTTCCTGGTAATAATTCTCCAGCCCCCAGAATTTGGTAAAAAATCTTTAGAAGCATTGAGGCGGGTAGGGTGGCACATTTTTGTAATCCCAGTTATCCAGAAGGCCAAGGTCAGAGGATTGCAAGTTCGAAGACAGCTTGGTCAATTTATCAAGGCACTGTATCAAAGTAAAAAATTAAAAAGGCTGGGGATGTAGCTCAGTGGTAGAGTGCCCTTGGTTTGATCCCTAGTACTAAACAAACAAAAAACAAGCAAATGAACAAAAAACAGAAACTGGAGGAACTTCTCTAGACACTGAGCTTTCCACAGCGTTCTTGACCCACTCATGGCAGTCAGGGTGTGGGGATCTCTGCAGCGGTGACCTTCTCGGGGGACCTGTGTGGTGAGGTCTGGCACACAGGGACTGAGCTGTTCTGTTCTTCCTGAGGCCCATGGCTAAGGCTGTGAAGCAGGAGGCAGGCATCTCCCTAGTGGGCTGGGCTTACTTGGTCTTGCTTTCCAGAGTAAATCCTGCCAGGCCCAGTGGGTAATCCCAGCACTTGGAGGCTGACAGAAGGATTCTAACAAGTTTGAGGCCAGCCTGGACTATACAGCAGACCCTGTCTCAATACACAAAGTGACTCCTTTGGTCTCCTAGCAATTCTGAGTTATTACTCAGGGCTGGACAGCTGTGATCATAGATGGTAGCTCTGATCCAGCCCACTTGGAGGCCTTGATATCCTACAGCCCAGCCCCAGAGTAGTCCTTGGAATAGACACTGAACTGGCTGCTGCCTGGAACCTAGAACCTCTTCCATGTCAGCCAGATGTTTTACCACTGAGCTGTTCCCTCAGCACTGGGCTTGGTGCTTAGCTACCACGGCTAATGCTGGGCAGTAACTGGGGGACACCTACTTCTGGGGGATGCTGAATGTGCCCAGTCCATCTGAATGTGCACTGTTGAATAAACCAGTGTGTAGTTTCCGTCTTCATGAAACAACTGGAAAAAATTGAACATTGTCCAAATAGTTCATTAATTATAGCTGTGAAAGATCCTGCAAAGTAAGGAAAAGAGCAGTCTGCAGTGGTGTGTGAGTGTGCGTGTGCGTAAGTGTGAAAGATGGGCAGCAATCAGACCAGTGCTAGAGGCACAGAGGACTGTTGTGAACTGAAAGTAAGCCAGTGTAGAGGACAGTGATCCAGGGAGGGCATGGTTTATGGTGAGGATACCCAGCACTCGGGAGCCTGAGGCAGGAGGATCCCTGCAAGTTCAAAGTGAGTTCAAGATCAGCCTGTACTACATAGCAAGACTCTGTCTCCAAAAAGAAAGAAAGCAAAATAAAACAAAAAAATCATGAAGGTGGAGAGATACAGATGGGAAAAGCTCTGGGCTTATCCAAAGGATAGTGGGAACCAAGCATGGTGACCTGTGTCTGTAATTCCAGCACTCTAGGAAGCGGAAGCAGGTTTGAGCCCAGCCTGGGCAACTTAGGAATGTAGTGAGATCGTGTCTCCAAATAAACTAAAACAGAGCAGGGGAGATGGCTCGGTGAGAAGGCCCTGGGTTCAATTACCGATACTGCTGAAAAAGATGTTTAAGCAGGAGAAGATGTAACCTTTTGTAAAGATCACACAGCTCTTCACAAGGGCCTGCCTGGCACGTGTGAGGTCATGAGTTTGATCCCTGGTACCAAAAAATAATAATAATAATAAAAAATATATCTATCTATAGGTAGATAGATAGAAATTATAAATTATAAAAATTATAGATTACCAGAGGAAAGATGGTAGTGGGCAAAGAGTTTAGAAGCTCTTGCAGGCAAGAAATGGAGCCGGTTAAGTAGAAAAATAAACATGCTGAGGGACAGGAGGCTGAGACTTGATGAGTGATTGGCTAATGGAAGGCAAGGGGCGGGATGGTGTCAAGGGTAATGCCCAGACCTGTGGCGGGAAAAGCTGCATGCCGTACATGCATTTAAGGAAGCTGGTCCTGCTGGACGTAGTGGTGCATGCCTGTAATGCCAGCACTCAGCAGGCCGAGGCAGGAGGATCTTTGCAAGTTTGAGGTCAGCCTAGGCTACATATGAAGTACATAGTGAAGCCCTGACTCAAACCAAAAAACTGTGTGTGGGAAAGGTGAGGGGATGGCCCTGGAGGAGTGAAAACTTGGTAGAATATCTCTTTGGCCATGTTAAATGTTGGGAGCTTGCTAGACGTCCATCTGAGTGTCTGGGAGGTAGAGGTACAAGCTTGTCTCTAAGAGTAAGAGTGGCCCATAAGGTTGGACATTTGGGAGTTGGTGGCTTAGAGTTACTGCATGGGGTGTGGACCCAGTTTTGTTGTTGTTGTTGTTTGAGACAGATTTTCCTTAGTTAGTACCGAGTGGCCTGGAACTTGCAGTGATCCTTGTGCCTCAGCTTCCCCAGTACTGGGATTGCAGGTGCACATCACCACACCTGACTTCCCGCTGAGATCTTGCAGAGCGAGGTTGACCATGAGGAGAGAGAGGCAGCAACCTTAAGGTTGAAGGGGGCAGCAGGGAAAGAGGCAGAGAGGGAGCCAGGGAAGAAACTGCCGCCGGAGGTAGCGGAAACCTGGAGAATGTAACGGCTCCGAAGCCTGAGTTAGTGCTGTGGCAACACTGGAAACTTAGCTGTAACCACGAGAAAGTGCTCCCTCTTTTGGTGGCTGAGAGATAGTGCCCTCTTGGCGGTTCAGAAGGCTCCACCTCATTAGACCCAAACCTGAAAAAGTAACTGGTGACTGGCACCTGAGAAATGGTAGAGCTGTCGGACCAGAAGCCAGACTACAGAGAGAAATGGGTAGAATGGAGAATAATAAGGGAGTGGGGGCCGGCACACACCTATAATCCCAGCACTTGGGAGGTTGAGGCAAGAGAACCGCTGCAAGTTGAAGCTCAGTTTGGACTACCTAGTGAAACCCTGTCTCATAAAGACAAACAAAACAATTTTAAAAACATAAGCGAGGGCCGGGGATTTAGCTCAGTGGCATAAGCACCTGCCTGGCAAGCATGAGGTCCTGAGTTCGATCCCCAGTACCGCAAAAAAAAAAAAAAGGAGTGGATGACTGGTGGTCAGTTGAGCGCAGGCCAGGGTTAGAGCAGGTGGTCAAGGGTGATCCTGGAGTTGCAGGTTGGGCCCCTGAGTGGGGCTGGGTGGCAAAGCAGGAGCTGTGGAGGAGATGTGCACGGATGCATTGGGTGGGTGGAAATTGAGGTCTCCTGAGCCTTCCAAATGGTAAGATGAACTGACAGCTGAACCCATGGGTCTGGAGCCATTTCTTATGCCCTCTGACTCCCAAATACAGACTTTCAGGAGTCAGAATGTGAAATGGGGATGGAGAAAATTAACAAGCAAGCTGGGTGTGGTGCAGCATGCCTGTAATCCCAGCACCCAGGAGGCTGAGGCAGATGGGTCACTCTGAGTTTAAGGCCAACCTGGGCTGCCTAGTGAGATACTGTCTCAGATGAATGAATGCATGCATGCATGTCAACAAGCAGTTACTGAGCACCCGCTAAGAGCACACATTTCCCTAGGGGCTGGGGTTCCACCGATGGCCAAGACAGTGTCCCCCTGCCCTTTCGGAGCTTACCCTCTACAGGGGACATGGATAATAGGCAAATCACCAGGACACATTGTGTAGAGTGGTAGTGTGTGGGATGCCTGTTAATGGTCGTTATGTCAGGGAAGTTCTCTCTGGGGAGGTAACACTTGCACACAGACCTGGAGATGTGAAAGCAAGAGCCAAGGGCATCAGGAAAGCAGGCACACAGTCAGGAAGGTTGGCAGGTTCAAGGGCCAGCTGGGAGGCTGAGGGGGAGGACTGGAGAGCAAGGAGGAATGGAGAGACTAAAGAAGCCAGCAAGGGTGCAGTCTCTTGGACTCTATGGGCTGGAAAGTCCTGACAGCCCCTGGCTGGAAGGGCAGGGACTGGTAGGAGGGGAGACTCCATGAAAGACTTCCCCTTCCATCTGGGCCCCAGAGCCAGAAAAGCCCCTTTGTGCAGAGGGTAGGTGGCCTGTCCTGGTGGGAGAAGGGCCATGCATGGTCGCCTTCTCCTTGGGGGGCTGGACAATGGGGCTCCTTGTAGTTGGACTTGAGGGCCAAAATGTGCCCTTGATGATAAGATTCCTCAGCCAGGAGGCATGTGACTCCAAGACCCTGGCTCTTTGCCAAAGGGTCTGGGCCTGCTGCTAGAGAATGGGTTAGAGGATGAGCAGAGGCAGGGAAGGGGGAGGCCTGTTGCAGACAGTGCTCTGTCCTGTCTTGGGCTGGGGGAGGAGGAGATGGGTGGTGGAGGAACTGTGGCTCCACTGGGAGGACCAACATCAACAGATATTGCAGGGCAGGGCAGGCAGGGAGGAGGAGTGGCCACCCCAGGCCTGGTGAGCGGGTAGGCGAAGGGGGCATGGCAGTTCTCCGGCTTGTGTCCCTCCAGGCAAGCAGCACACATGGAGCTGGAGCAGACTGTCAGCGCGGCTCTCCTTGCCTTTGTGCGGGCACATCTCCCAGAGGCTGATGTCAGGTAGAGGACAGAGCCAGGACAGGGTCACTGCAGTGCTCTGGGCCCTGGCTGATGGAAAGATGGTGGAAGGCACTCAGCCCTGTTCCTGATATGGGGAGGGCTGGGATGGGTTCACCCAGAGGGCCTTCTGCGCCTTTGTTGGACAGATGGGAAACCAAATCTGAGGGAAGGGGATCCTCCCTGGCCACAAGGCCTGAGGTCTGAATCATGGACCCCCATGAGGCCTAGGCTGGGGCTTGGTGGAGGTGCCTAGCCAGGCCGTGTGCTGTCTCCTTCCTGCAGTGGCCTGGACGAAGTCATCTTCTCCTATGTGCTTGGGGTCCTGGAGGACCTGGGCCCCTCTGGTCCCTCTGAGGAGAACTTTGACATGGAGGCTTTCACTGAGATGATGGAGGCCTATGTGCCTGGCTTTGCCCACATCCCCAGGTGGGTTCTGGCTGGGGCCAAAAGGAGGGGCTGCTAGGGGTTGGAGATTTAGCTCAGCAGCATAAGCGCCTGCCTGGCAAGTGCAAGGTTGTGAGTTCGATCCCTGTACCAAAAAAAAAAAGGAGGGGCTGCTTCGGAGGGGCCTCTCAACACCTTGTCCTTTCAGGGGCACAGTGGGGGACATGATGCAGAAGCTCTCAGGGGAGCTGAGTGACGCCAGGAACAAAGGTGAGTCTGAGGCTCTGGCACTTGGGAGATTCATAACCACCTCCCAGAGTTCCAGAAAATGATGCCCTCTCTGCCTCTTTAAGAAAACTTGCAGCCACAAAGCTTTTGTGTCCAAGGTCAGGTACCCATCTCCCCAGATCCCCTGCATCGGCCTGAAAAGCTCAAAGAAGAGACCAGTTCTCCTGCCATAGCTGGGGACGCCCAAGACGAGGTAATGGTAAAGGTACTGAGAAGCAAGCTTGGGGGCTGGGAAGGAGGAAGTGCTGCCTTTCGTCAACTTTTGTGCTCACAGGCAGCTGCCACTGAGGAGTTGCTGCCAGGGGTGGATGTTCTCCTTGAGGTGTTCCCTACCTGCTCAGTGGAGCAAGCCCAGTGGGTGCTGGCCAAAGCTCGGGGAGACCTGGAAGCAGCAGTGCAGATGCTGGTAGAGGAGAAGGAGGAGGGGCCTCCAGCCTGGGATGGCCCCAGTCAGGTATCCTCTTCAGCACCGCCCAACATGGCCTTAGCTCACTGCACCTTGATGTTAAGCCCCCACCCCTACTGTCCCCATCTGTTTCCCCTCTGGGTGCCATCAGACCTAGACCAAACTGCCCCTCTCCACAGGACCTGCCCAGGTGCCTTAGAGGTCCCCAAAAGGATGAGTTGAAGTCCTTCATCCTGCAAAAGTGAGTCTGGGCTGGGCTGGGCTGGGCCCTGGAGAGTCTTCCAAGGTGGAGGAGCTTCATCCAGCTCGTTTTGGCAGGTACATGATGGTGGACAGTGCAGAGGACCAGAAGATTCACCGGCCCATGGCTCCCAAAGAGGTGAGAAGGTGGAGCCAGCTGCGGATGTGGAGTGGGAAGGGAGTGGCACCAGGTTCCTACTGCTCACCACTTGGTTCCCCAACAGGCCCCCAAGAAGCTGATCCGCTATATCGATAACCAGGTAGTAAGCACCAAAGGGGAACGATTCAAAGATGTACGGAACCCTGAGGCTGAGGAGATGAAGGCCACATACATCAACCTCAAACCAGCAAGAAAATACCGCTTCCACTGACACACTCACTGGACTCTGCCTGGGCCAGCTAGGCTCATGCCCCCAAGGGGTGTGGGAGACCTGGCTCCTTTATCTCTGTCTCCTTTCTTCTTGGTCCATTTCTCTACTTCCTTGCTCCAGGGTGTTAACCTACTCTTGGAGCTGTTCCCCAGGCACAGTAAAGGTGTCCAAGGAAGGTGTGTGTGCATTCCTGTCCCAGCATCACATCCCATCTCTAACAGGGTACACCAGGCAAAAGAGGGCAAAAAGATCTTTATTTGAGGTTCCAGGGTGGGGCAGGGCACAGGCCCCACCTCCCTACAGTCTGATTTCTCTGCAATTCTGTGCCGGGCCCCACCACACAGTTCGGCCAGCTCCCCTAACAGGAAGTTAGACCTGCAGGTTGACAAAGGGCGCAAAGCCCGCCATGTCCTGCAGGAGCACCAGGGCCTGGTGCAGGGGTGGCTCCACATCGATGTCCACTCCTCGTTTCCGCAAGCGGCTCAGACTGGGCTCCGCCACGTGGTGGCAGTGCCGCACCCGCAGGGAGCGCAGCATGGGGCAATACTCCGCCAGCGTCCTGTGGGAGGAGGGGTAAGGCTTGGAGCCAGGGGCTCCCCAGTCCTTCGGCTGGACCCATGCCCTTCACCTCCGCTGGCTCCAGCAAATCCCCGGTCTCTGCAGTTTAGGGCTCACTTTACACACAGGGGAGAGGGTCTACATGGGGGTCAAGTGCTCCAGGGATCCGGAGCTTTCCGGATCTGTAAGAGGAAACCTGGCCCTAGGTGCACCCAGGTGGAGAGTTCCTCCTTGTTGAGGAGAGGCCAGACCGACTGAAATCTTGCAGTGTGTGCACACTGGTGCAGTTGTGTGGGCTGTCTGGCCTGGATAATTCTAGCGGTCTGTCTGTGCAGAGGGGGACCCTTTGCTAAATGCAGCCCACCCACTCCGTCGCCCAGGCCCTGGCACCTGATGCCGTCGCTTCCGACGCGGAGGCAGCCGGTGAGGTCGAGGTGCTCGAGACGAGGGCAGTTCCGGGCCAGCTCCTGGACCGAGGTGTCACCCACGTTGGCGTTGACCGCCAGTGAGAGGCTGCGGAGGCCGGCACCACGCCGCCGCGCCAGGTACACAATGGCCTCATCCTTGAGCTGGCGGCAGGCGGTGAGGTCCAGCTCCTCCAGCGCTGGGCAGCGGTCCGCGAGGCCGCGCAGCGCCAGCCCGTCCACCCAGTCGCAGTGCGCGAGCGACAGGCGCCGCAGGCGGGGACAGCCCTCAGCCAGCGCGCCCATTGCGCGGCGGCTCAGCTGCCCGCAGCCCGCCAGCGCCACGCTCCGCAGTTGCGGGTTCCGCGCCAGCACGGGCAGCAGGTCTGCGTCCGACAGCCACTCGTGACACTGCGCCAGCGCCAGCGCCTGCAGCCCCTCAGCGTCGCGCAGCAGCCGGGCCAGGGCGGCGCGCGGGATGTGCGGCCCCACCTGCGGACGCGGGCGCCGGCCTCAGCGCTCCCGCCGCAGCCGCCGTGCCTGCCCGGCCCCCGCGCCCCCTCGAGCCGCCGCCCCCCGCGCGCCCCCCGGAGCCCTCCGCGCGGCTGGGACCCGGGTCTCCAGGGGCCGGGCTCACCTGCGCGGCGTCGAAGCGGCGCAGCCCCGCCAGGTGCAGCTGCACAAGCGCCCGGAAGGCCCGGCTGACGCGCTGCAGCCGGAGCAGCTGGCGCAGGGGCACCCGGCTCAAGACGTGCGGGAGCAGCACGTCTTCCCAGGGCAGGTCCAGCAGCCTGCGAGTACAGGGGCATCGGCGTCCCTGTGCCGCTGTTACCTGCAAGTCCGCCTCCGCTGGGCTCCTGAACCCCTGTTCGTAAGGGCGGCCCCGAGCCCTGGGCCCCGGGCCCGGCTTCGGCTTGGTTCCCCTCCCCTGGGTCTCTCTTCCCCACTCGGACCCTCCAGCACTCGGTACCTGACGGATGTAGGTTCTCGCTCCACTCCGGACGGCTCCATGGGTGACTCCGTCACTAACGCGCGTGCGCAGTAAGACCTCCCTACGGCCTTGGAACCGCTGCGGGGAACCGCCTACTGGAGCTGTGGAGACAGACCGGTTCAATCGAGTGCAGTCTCGCTGAGGAACGTCTCGGAAGGCTTTCCGGATGGACCCGAAGCTGAGGCAGAACGCGCCCGTGGTGTAACTCTAGACCTTGCCTTTTGGCTGTCGGGCTTGAAACCCGCTTTTCTGCCTTGGTTCGGGCTGTAGTGGCTGCCTCGGCTTGAAGTGGTGGGAGGAGCGGGGCAGGCTGGAGGCAAAGAGGCGGAGCCAGAGCCCTAGTTTACCGAAGCAACCCCCACCCCGTCTTCACCGACGTGGAAACACGGCGGGGGCTGTCCAGGCTCTTACTCTCGGGCCCGCGAGAGGCGCTCGGTATGTAACTGCCTAGGCTGGAAGGGCAGCACAGTGTTCAGGCTTTTGCACTTGCCAAGCGTGAACAAGGTCCTGAGTTCGATCCCCAGCACGGCCAACATAATCATCTCTGAAAGAACAAATAAATGGAGTGAAGCTCGAATTTTCCTTTTCGTCAGGCAAACTTTATCAAACGTCCCATCCCTAGATAGTTGAGAAATACAGCTCTAGCCATCCTTTTCCACTTTGGGACAGTGCGGGCCGGGTTTTGCCTGGGAGAAAGACGAAGGGGGTAGTAAGGACTGTACATTCGGCGGCCGCGTCCCTTCCCTGGCGTCCTGAGAAGGTGGAATGCTAGCTCAGCCCACAGGAACCCTGCTTCTCCGACGGCCCTGGGCTCCTGGAGGGTGGGGCTGGGCCCGCCGTGGGGCCACCGAGCTTCCCTCTCGCCGTGTCCCCAGGTCCTAGGCCCAGGCTCCGCTCTGGGAAATCCCTGGAGTTGCTCTTCCCTCCATTCACGGGCTGGGGACGTGAAGGACGCCGGGCTACTGCCATCGGTCGGGGTCGCGCGCTCCTTCCGTGCAGCTGCTTCAGCAGCCGGCCCACTCCATTCCCAGCCGTGATCTCCTCGGGGCTTCGGCGCCTCTACAAGGTGGGTAGGTCTGTGCTTTCACTCCATGTTAAAGATGGGGAAACCGAGGCCCTGGAGAGGAAGCGCTTTGGCCGGGATCAAACCAGGCTGGGATGGAGGACCCAAACATCCTGGTTTTCCCAGAATCCCCTTCACGCTCCCTCACCCCTCTAATGCAGCAATAAGGGAAAAACCGGCAGCAGGAGAAGCCCAGAGGGGTCTGGTTGGACGGGGCCTTGCTTCCTCTTCGTCCTCAGGCTCTCAGCGAAGAGGCAGCGAGGACTGACCTCTGCAAAGATAGACAGACGTGGGCGCGCGCCTCTTCCCCCTCCCCTCTTTGCTCACACCTCTGCGCCTGCGCAGTACGACCAATCTGGCGCTGTCCCCTTCAGCACCACGCGGAGTCCGCGCCGCCCCTCCCCGCGGTGAGCCCCGCGCGCCCCCGTCCCGCACTTCTGCGCGCCCCTGACCTCCGGAACAGACCCCTGCTTCCTATCGAGGTCATCACCAACCCGCCCCGGCTCTCCTAAGGAGAGTAGTTGCCATAGTAACCCGTGCGTCCCTTTCTTAAAAAACCAGACCCCTTTCTACCCTGGCCAAGGACACTAGGGCGACCTGCCCTCCGTCTCCTTCCGGTCTCGGGTCCTCCCGCCTGAGTTCTTACTCCTGGAGGGCGGGACAGCAAGCAAGTTCTTCCTCAAGTCCGGCTTAGTCCTCCTAACTTATCCCGGGTGGGTGATCGGGACTGGATCTCTTGGGCCTGAGACGCAGAGCCCCCAATGGTTCGAGACACTGTCCCTTTGATGTCCCTTCCACAGTTGGTCTTCTGGATTTAGGGGGCGGGTCCGGTCTACCCCGTACCGCGCGCCTAGCGCGGCCGCGTGCTCGTGGGGGCGGGAGCGTGTGTGGCATGTAACAGGTCATGTGGCAGCCTCCTAGGGACACGCGTGGGGCCTGGAACGGGACACGCGTGTGCAGCAGGCCCTGCGTGTGGCTCAAGAGGCAGTGGGCGAGAGGGACGTGGACGCGAGCGCGGCGGGAATGTGAGGGTCTGGGAGCAGCAGCCAGGGTTCCCCGCCCTCCCCCTCATCTGGGGAGGGTTCTAGGTTGGCGGGAGCGCCCAGGGGGGATTTAGCGAAGTAGGGGGTTGGCAGCGTTTGGGGCTCAGGGCCCCAGGGGCGGAGGGAGGTGGGAGATTAGCGTTGTCAGAGCGGCGCGCGGGGTGGGGGTGTTGGAGGAGGGACCGAGAGGCAGGCGGGCCTGGAGCCGCGGGAGCTGCGCGCCTGCACAGCTGAGCTGGGCCCGGCCTCCCCTCTGCTTCTCCTCGGACCCAGCTCCAGAAGAGCCGCGGTGAGTACCGAGGTGGCTCTGGGTAGGGGCTACCGAGGGCGTGCAGCGGTCCCTGTAGAGCCTAAAGAACCTGCCCGGGAGCCTCGCTGCTCCTGACCTCAGTCTCTGCCCCTCCCTATTATCTCTTTAAGGTCCCTCCTGGGCTGGGCAAGATGTGCCATATTCCTTGGGGGAGGAGGGGAGGAGAGGGTAGTGGTGCAGTCTCGCCCCAGACCTAACCCTGAACACCATCATGGGGGAAGGGAGGGTGTGTGCCCTGCTCGTGTATGTGTGTAAATGTGTATCCGTGTCTGTGTGATTGTGACCAGGTCTGTCTGATACACCTGTGCCTCTGTGTGCACAGCGGAATGAATGGGCGCCTGTGTATAATCTGGGCTCCTCTTTGTGTGTTCCTGTTTGATGATGGTGTGTGTGTAAAACAAGCATGTGCCTTTCCATTACACACATATTTGTTATGACTGTGAACGTGCACGAGGGTGTGTCTTTAAGAGGTATGTGTGTGTGTCCGTGCCTACTGGAGGGTGTTGCCTATGAATGTGTCTGTGCACTGATGTGTGCGTCCTTAGGTGTACGTGCGTGCTGTGCATGTGTGTACGTGGATGCATGTGTGTGTTCACGTCCTCTGTATCTGTGTGAGAAGGAAGAATCCCTTTCTTATTCAGCATCTGAGTGTCGGGGCAGGAAGCTGTGCTCAGGCCTCCCTGCCCACCTCCGCCCTAGCCTCAGCTTTCCATCGTCCCTGCATAACCCCTGTGCTTCCTCCTCCTTCCTGAGCCCTGAGTTTGCCCTCCCTGAGTGAGAGGCCCCCAGAAGAGGGACTAGGAGGGCCCTGGGCTGTAAGAGGATGCCTGGCTGACACCCCTGTTCAGAGCTGGGGTAACAGCCTCCTCTACCCCAGAGAGAGCCCTAAACTGCCCAGGGGCTTGGCTCCATTAACTTCTGACCAGCTTCCTCCCTTCCCAGGGTGTTGCTCAGGGCCCCAGGAAGGAGAGGAGCCAGGGGCCCGCGGGCTGGGCCATCCCCCTTCTCCTCAGCCTCCAAGGATGGGATCAGTGTCCCTTATCCCCAGGGTGGGGTAGGTCCCTGGAGTCCCTCCCTGCTTCTACTGTCCTGCCCACCTAACTCACTGGTACTTCATGCCCTGCTCTGCCCTCTCTTGCAGGCCTGTCTGAAGAGCATGCAGCCCCCTCACTCCCCACCTGGCTTCGCCATCCCCGCCCCCCCAGCCTGACCCCCGGCCCCAGCATGGCCCAGGGTGCCATGCGCTTCTGCTCAGAAGGCGACTGTGCCATCTCCCCTCCACGATGCCCTCGTCGCTGGCTCCCCGAAGGCCCGGTGCCCCAGAGCCCCCCGGCCAGCATGTATGGCAGCACAGGCTCCCTGCTACGGCGGGTAGCGGGCCCAGGGCCCCGAAGCAGGGACTTGGGACGTGTGACAGCACCCTGTACACCTCTGCGTGGTCCTCCCTCTCCTCGTATGGCTCCCCCAGCCTGGGCATCCTCTTCACCCCCTGGCCAGCCCCCACCAGGGACCCGGAGCTCTGTGGTCATCTTCCGCTTTGTAGAGAAGGCCAGTGTGAGGCCACTGAATGGGCTACCTGCACCCGGAGGCTTGAGTCGGAGCTGGGACCTGGGAGGGGTGTCTTCTTCCAGGCCCACCCCAGCCCTTGGGCCTGGCTCTAACCGAAAGTTTCGACTGGAGGCATCCACATTGGACCCGCTTCCAGCTGGAGGAGGCTGCGCCCTTCCGGGCAGCTGGAACACTCTCCCTAGGCCACCAGTCCCACCCCAGGTGGGGGCAGATGGCCTCTACTCCTCTCTCCCCAATGGGCTGGGGGGCCCTCCCGAGCATCTGGCCACACTATTCCGAGGACCTGCTGACCCTGGGTTCCTGAACCAGGTATGGCACCTGCTGTGGGCTTCCTGAGCCCTGAGGCCCCTGTCGGACTTGGGCCCATCTGTTACTCATTCTGAATCCTTTAATATCCTAACTCCCTTTCTCTCTTGTCCTCTGTGTTTGTCCCTGTGTGTTCTTATTTCTACTTCTGCCCCGTATTCTCGTGTCTTTGTATGTCTGGGTTTATCTCCGGGTGCCTATCTCTCTGTCTGTGGCTCAGGGGAACACCTGGTCCTCCCCCCGGGAAGTCTCCTCTCATGCCCAGAGAATTGCTCGAGCCAAGTGGGAATTCTTCTATGGCTCGTTGGACCCCCCCAGCTCAGGTAAGGCCCGGGAGGAAGGCCAGGGAACAGGCAGGGCCCCTCTCAGCAGCTGAGGACTGGTCAGCTTCCTTCGAGACTTTCCCAGTACTTCCCTGGGTCAAAGTCAAAGCTTCTCCAGGACTTGTTCTTCCCATCTGTCATGGTGGGGACTGGACAGGGCCTGGGCTGGGCACCTGGAGAAGCTGGGTCACGAAGGGCAGGGATGGCATGACATTAAAGGTCACTCCTTTGACTAGGAAACAGGCAAAGGTACCAGGGATTGAACTCATGACCTCGTGCTTACCAGGCAGTTGCTTGTGCCACTAAGCTAAATCCCTGGCCCCCAAGTCTGTTTTTACCAATAAAGTTTTATTGGAACATAAAAAAAGAGAGGGAAAAAAACCAGGCTAGTCCCCTTCAGGCTTCTCCAAGGTGTGGGACAGGAACTTTGTTTGGGAGGAGCTCCACTGTTACCCGCCCTGCAGGAGTGGTGGCTGGACATGGAAGACTTCCTGCCCTCTAGAGGTTGTGGGGGAGTCACGACATGTAACCTCCTAACCTGGACGCCTGTGCATGCCCACTGCAGGTGCTAAGCCCCCAGAGCGGGCCCCCCTCTCGCCACCCATGGTGGGCTCAGGGCCAGGCTCTGGGGTGGCTGTGGGGCGCGCAGCTGAGTACTCCGAGACTGACTTGGACACAGTGCCCATGAGATGCTACCGAGAGACCAACATCGATGAGGTGCTGGCTGAGCGGGAGGAAGTTGACTCAGCCATTGAGAGTCAGCCCAGCTCTGAGGGCCCACCAGGCACTGCTGGGCCGCCCGCCCCACATCCTGGCCTGTGCCCCAGGCCTTGTTCCAGCCTGGGCAGTGGCAGTGAGGGTGAGGACGAGGCAGGCGGGGAAGAGGATGTGGATGATGAGGTGTTTGAGGCCTCGGAGGGGTGCCGGTGAGTTGGGGAGATGGGAAAGGAGCATGCCTCGATCGATCGCTGGCCCTGGGAGCTGGGTCAGAGACAAGGAAGCGAGGCTGGGAGGGTCAGAAGCAAGCGGGTGGTACGACAGGGCAGTGCGGAACCAGAGACGTCAGAGGCCTGAGGTCTGGCTCAGCAGTGGACTGTGGGGGCACCAGCAAGGACCTGGGGGCCGGACAGCAGCCAGAGGAAGGGTAAGGGGTTCCAGAGGGTCAGGGGCTGGGAAGAGGCCAGAGGCCGGAATCCAGCCTGGGAACACGGAGCGTCGGTCTGAATCCTGGGTCTCTGTCTCACACCCCACTGCAGCTCGGAACCTCATCTCCTAAGACGTTGCCAGAAATAGAAATGGGATAGCATGAGGGAAGCAGATCGGGGGAGGGGAGGAGAAAGGGAGATTAGCAGAGAGGGAGAGAGGAGGGCGGGAAGGAGCTGGGGTGCTGCAGAGGTACAGACACTCCCAGACCCTCTACTCTGGTTCTTGTTGTTTGTTTGGTTTTTAAAGGGGATTAAGCCTTTGAAAGAGGGGGGCTGTCCTGAGCACAGCAGTGCTGAGTGCAGTGACCTCCTGCTCTGACTTGTGTGCCGGGCTCTAACGAGACCCTCTCCCCACCCAGCAGGCCGGGGCACCCGACGTCTCACCCTGGGCCTGTCAAGTCTCCAGTGCCCTTTCTCCCCGGGATCAGCCCTTCTGTGGATGGACCTGACTCTTTCAGTTGTGTGTTCGAAGCCATCCTGGAGTCACACCGGGCCAAGGGCACCTCCTATACCAGCCTCGCCTCCCTGGAGGCCCTGGCCTCACCCGGCCCAACCCAGAGCCCCTTCTTCACCTTTGAGCTGCCTCCCCAGCCCCCTGCACCCCGGCCTGATCCACCTGCTCCTGCCCCACTTGCCCCTCTGGAGCCAGATTCTGGTACCAGCTCTGCTGCTGATGGTCCTTGGACACAGAGAGGGGAGGAAGAGGCAGGGGCTGGAGCCCAGCTGCCCCCAGAAAGGCAGCCCCCTAGTCCCTGCCACTCAGAGGACAGCCTGGGGCTAGGGGCAGCACCCTTGGGCAGGTGAGTCATTCCTCTAGCCCTAGGCTCCACGGTCCCCAGGAGCAGCTGGTGTATGGTCAGATCCTGAGAGGGAGGGTGTGGTTCCCATGCGGAGGGCACTTCCTCCGACCTCACACTGCCCCTGGGTGCGGAGCTTAAACTGAAGCTCAGATGGAAGGACCCTCAGAGAACATCCTGCTCCTCTCCAGGAGGGCCCTGTCCTTCCCCAGGGGAGTCTTTCTCCTCCAGCCAGGCTGGAAGCGGCTCCAAAGATGGAGGCAGCCGCCCCTCCCCTCCCTCCCTCCCCTCCCTCCCCTCCCCTCTCCTCCCTCTCACGCTGCTCCCCACATAAGGTGGCTCTCACCCAGCTCCAGGGAAGTCCTTTCACAGCCTAACCTTTCTGCTCTCCCCTTTGCCAACTACCCTCTCAGTCATGGAAGCCATGGCAACCAGAGGGGGTGGCCAGGGAGACAGGGTTGCCTAGCAACCAGGAGTTTCCTTCCTCTGTCTCTGGGGTGACAGGTGGCTTTGCCAGTAAAGCAGCTGGGGTGAGAAGGGGAGAGGAGGGGAGGAAGAGACAGGGGATGAGGGGTGCACCCTGACCCCCCTAGTCCCAGTCCCCTCACTCCAGAGCTTGCTTCTCTGTGGGGAAAGGGAGGTGCTAAGGAGAGAATATTCCCCCTCAAAGCTGGCTGGGAGTAGGGGTGTCCCTCCTGTCCTCCACCGTTCCTCCCTGGCAGCCCATCTACCCCACCTCTGCCCACAGGCTCAGAGACGGGGGACTAAGTGCTGAGGAGGCCTAGTGTAGGGATGGGAATCTGTTTTTTCGAGGGAGGGGATGGCACACTGAGGCCCTTGGAGCAGAACTGCTACAGCAGCAGGCTGAACGAGACTGAGGTCTCAGGCAGGACTTCCTCAGAGAGGTCGCAGTGATGGGGCAGGTTGATCCAGACAACCCGTCCGATATCCAAGTCTCTCCTGGGTCTGGATGGCCCCTGAGAGCTCTGCCCAAACCTATCCTGCTGTTCTACCCTGGCAGTGAACCACCCCTGAGCCAGCTGGTCTCAGACTCAGACTCAGAGCTGGACAGCACAGAGAGGCTGGCACTGGGAAGCACAGATACCTTGTCCAATGGGCAGAAAGCAGATCTGGAGGCCGCACAGCGCCTAGCCAAGAGGCTGTACCGACTAGATGGCTTCAGGAAGGCCGATGTGGCCCGGCACCTGGGCAAGAAGTAAAGCTGCTGGGTGGGCTTGGGGCTGGGGGTAGAGGGCATGCACCCTGGGCAGCACCTCCACATCCTCTCTGGCCGACCTGCCTAGGTCTCTGGGTAATCCCTAGCTGACCCCTTGACACTTCTCCTGAACCCCACCTGTCTTTCTGCTGCCCACAGCAATGACTTTAGCAAACTTGTGGCTGGCGAGTATCTCAAGTTCTTTGTCTTCACGGGCATGAGCCTGGACCAAGCGCTCAGGTGGGTGTGGGCTCTTGATGGACAGTCTCCACCCTCCAGGCCTGGCTGCAGGGCCCCGCTATGCCTCCTCCGAGGCCTGTCCCGACCTCAGCCTTCCCAAGCTAGCTGGGCATGGCTGGCAAAGGGACAAAGGATCCCTTTCCCCCTCTCTAGGGTGTTTCTGAAGGAGCTGGCCCTTATGGGTGAGACCCAGGAGCGGGAGCGCGTGTTGGCTCACTTCTCCCAGCGGTACTTCCAGTGCAATCCTGAAGCTTTGTCCTCAGAGGGTGAGGAGGCTGGGAGCTGTGCCGTCCCTGCTGGCCAGAGGTGGATGGGCTGGGCATGACACGTGTGCAAAAGGGAATGAACATGTATGCCTGCAGGCATACCACACATGTGGGCAGGCGTACTGCAAGGGTCAGGAGCCAAAAGGTGGTGACAGGTGTGTTCAGTTGCTCACATACACGTGCGGCACAGTGCTTGGCTGGAGAGGGTCTTGCCTGCTGGTGCACTGCACAGAAGCATGCGTGGGTTTAGGGTAAGCTGGGAGCTGCAGAGGAGGACCCCAGAGGAGCTGCTGCAGGGAACATGGGAAGGCTCTCTAACAGGGTTTAGCTCTTAGGAAGGTGTTGTTGTGGGTCAGAGAGGATCCTGAAGGGGCAGGGATACAACTGGGAGGTCAGGTAAGGCAGCAGAGGGCAGCCGGCCTGGGGGCGGCCAGGCTGACCAGCAGTTCTCCCCTAGACGGCGCTCACACGCTGACCTGCGCCCTCATGCTACTCAACACAGATCTCCATGGCCACGTGAGTGGAATTGGGTGGGGAAGCCAGAACCGGATCCCCATCCAGAGACATAGGGGACCAGGGGGCCCCCAAACTCATAAGTGTTTCCTCCCTCAGAACATAGGGAAGCGCATGACCTGTGGGGACTTCATCGGGAACCTGGAGGGCCTCAACGATGGTGGCGACTTCCCCAGGGAGCTGCTCAAGGTCGGACGGGCGGCTGTGGGGCTCAGGGAGAGAGAGGAGGGGGCGCAGTGACTCAGCCGGGACCCCCTCCACGCCATCCACCTCTCCCAGTGTGTGCACGCGTGCAGTCACAGGCGGGCAGAAGTGTGGCCTGGACTCTGTGTGTGGCCTCCTCAGTGCCCCGCTACGGTGTGCAGAGGATACAGAGGGTCCCGCAGGGGGATGGGGGCAACACACGCACCCACACCACGGGACCGCCAGGGCTGACAGGGACGGAGGCTTTCGCACATTCTGCACTCTGCCTCGACAGCCCGACAGCCCGGTGCCAGGGGCCAGCTGCCAGCTGTGAGTGGTCACAAACACCAGGCAGGCCTCCCGGGTTCCCTCCTGTCCCGTTAGTGGTGTGTTATGCAGAGAGGCCTGAACTCACCCGAAGAAACCCCGGGGTGGACGGAGGGGTCTCTGGGCCATTCCACTCCCGTGGCCACACTGACCGTGTTGTAGGAGGCCTGAGCTTCAGGGCTTCGGTGTGGGGTGAGCGTGCAGACAGACACGGCGGGGTGTCTCTGAGCCCAGGGTGAGTGTGCTTGGGGCTTGTACCTCGGTGTCGGCTGGGTGTGCAGCTTGGGGCTGGAGTGCGAGGTGCGCGTGAGCAGGAGCAGTGCACTCCGAGGCGCCCTTGTGCCGCAGCGGGGTCTCACGGCGTTGGGTCGAATGTGAATCGGTGCGTCGGGGTAGTTGTGCGAGTTCGAGGCAAGGCCGGGTGTGCGGATGCGGGAAGGGGGGTGTCCGCGGAGGAGCTAGCAGAGCCAGGACCCCCCCATGCCTCTTCTGC
>PVLA01002609.1:229855-258619 GCA_004027455.1 Hydrochoerus hydrochaeris | reverse complement strand
AGACAGGCACAGGACCAATTGCTGTCCTGCAGGCCCATGACGGGTAAGGCCTGGTTGGGTTCATATGAAGAGTCCTTGACCTAAGACAGGCACTGTTCTCACAGGAACTGCCATACTCCCATAAGTGATAAAGGAAACAATGTAGGGAGCGGCATAATAGCCTCACACATCTCTTCCTCCTGCAGGCATCCAGGTGCATTGGCTTACATTTCCCAAGCTAACTAAGTAACAAGATTGAGATGTTACAAAGGTGAAAAGAGTTAATTAACACCTACTGAGCCTGGGGCGCTTCCTGCTTGGGGTTGAGGTTAAAACCTATTTAGGATTATCCCTGCCTGGCCCTAAGCCTGGGGCGCTTCCTGCTTGGGGCTGGGGGTTGCTGCCAAGGTTAGCATATATATATTCCAGCTTCTAAAAAATAAAGCGGATTCAGATTCACTCACAGACTGGTGTGCAGTGTTTTCTGTCTCTCACTCAGCGACTCCCTGTCCACCTTTGGGAAACCCTAGCCCTGCCAAAGCTGGATTCTGGCATATATTGACCACAATATTTTGGGGGCGGGGAGGGCATTTCATTATGCTGCTCAGGCTGGGCTCAAACTCATGGCTCAA
The DNA here is from genome assembly GCA_004027455.1 of Hydrochoerus hydrochaeris. Taxonomy (NCBI): domain Eukaryota; kingdom Metazoa; phylum Chordata; class Mammalia; order Rodentia; family Hydrochaeridae; genus Hydrochoerus; species Hydrochoerus hydrochaeris. The sequence goes on along the minus strand of PVLA01002609.1, from coordinate 258,008 downwards.
GTTATCCTCTAGCCTCCTCCCTCCAAGTAGCTGGGATTACAGGTATACATTATTTCACCTGGCTCTGACCATAATATCCTTGCAGTTTTCCATATTAGTTCTACTTCAAGTACTTTGAGAGAAGGTATAGAGGATACCAAGAAGTACAAAATATCCTTGCTTTCAAGAGATCACATTAAGGGATGTGCAAAGAATTTTAAAACATTATTAAATGGCCAGTACTATGGTCTTTGTTTCTTAATAGTTTTTCTCTTTCACTACCAGTGATATGAGACACAAAAAATTTATACAGGCTGGGGATTTAGCTCAGTGGCATGAGCACCTGCCTTTCAAGTGTGAGGTCTTGAGTTCGATCCCTGGTACCAAAAAAAAAAAAAATCTATATAGTAAATCATAACCATCTTTTTAAACAGATCACCCCCAAAAGAATGTATAACAGACCACATAGACCACATGCCTCATGGAAATAAAACATGAACTCAGTTGATACAGTAGCAGTAACATACACAGCAAGGCAAATATTAACTTCTATAGTTGCATAGTCAGCACTCTGGGTAGGTTGTGGGGATGAATATGTGAGCTCCAGAGGGCATGGGCAGCCCCACCTCTGAATCCTTGCTGGTTGCAACAGGTTCATTCTTAGGCTGGTCCCATTCATTGTGAATGACTCTCCTCAGTAGATGTTCCATGTTCCTTGCATCTCCAACTTTCTAGGGTCTCCACTGTACCTTTGACTTCACTCTCACAGCTTTATGCACTGCCTTCTCATGTGCTCCTGGCAGGAAATGTGACCCTAGACCCTACTCTTGCCTAGATTCCCAAGCCTTCTTCTGAAATGTGCATGGACCCCAATGGCATGGCTGAAGAAAGCCTCTGTGATCCTGGTGGCATGGCAGAAGAAAGCTGTCATGGCATGGCAACCAAGAATCAGGGAGAGAAGGAAAGAACCAAATATAAGTATATACTCTTCTAAGCAGGTCCCAACTCACACATAAGACTCTTGGGGATAGGATGCCTTATGTCTAAACTGTAACAGTACCATTCAAGTGGCTTTCTTTAAATCTAAAAGGAAAGCAAATTCTTGTAGAATCTTACCACCAAAGTTCTTGAAAAGCCAAAGCAACTGGACTACTTAAAAGTGAAATACAGTGATCATGCTAATTCTTCTAAGAAAAGAAATACATTATTTAGTAAAAAGTAGTTTCATAATATATTTGTTTCATAATATATATTTTGTAAAACATTTAATAATATATTTTTAACTACTTGAACTAGAAAAAAATGTTCTAATCAGAAGATGCCTAACATTGGAAACTAGTTATCAAAGACTTATCATTGACTACCACAACATGAAACTAAACTCCCCTCTTACCACTAAGACTGTAGAACTTCCCACCCTTTGCAATAGTGTGTCTAAAACAAAGTAATGACTTCAGACTCCTATACAAAAAGCAGGTGAGCAAAAGAAGAAGAAGAAAAAAAGCAGGATCTTGCAATTGCCCAACTTGTTTTGTAAGAAAACTAGAAAGTGCTTTGAAGAGTGCACCTGTCATATAGTAAGTGCTTCATAACAATGGCTATTAATATATTACAAAAACAGTGTTTTACCAAAGTCCTAATCTCTAGAAACTCTCTAGGAAAAATAAATATCCCATAATGATAAACTCATCCTGGATCTATTCAAGGTTTGTGCCTTGCCAATGTTCTTTAGAGCCCATCAGCGTTAATTACAATAGCTACTTGGGTGGTCATAACATCACTGATTTTGTTAAGCACTAGTTTTGCTGTTTTGAAATAGCAGCTAACATCTTTCCATGCTGGCTGACCACACACTTTACTCAATATTACAAATATCACTAGATAGAGCCAATTCAATTCAGCTAATCTTTTCTTTTGAATGTCACTTAAATTGTGCCTAAAAATAAAATCTTGACCATTAACATTTCTAATATACAATTATAATTCAACAAAGAAATAAAAATATGAAATCTAGTGAATCTTGTCAATAAAACTTTTTTTTCCTTAATGCTAATTTGTATATAAAGCAATTAATTGGCTCTCACCCTCCACAACAGGCTTGCCCCAATCATCTGAATTTTACAGCATGACCTAGGATTTAATGTTGTCTCACTTTTTATATCACTGAATAGCTGGGTCCCTCTTCTACTATTAACACAGGATTTTGCTGCACCAGTAATTGACATGTAACATTCTTTCTTTTTTTTTTTTTTTTTTTTTTCCCAGGGTATCAAACTCATAACCTTGTGCTAGCTAGGCAGGCGCTTGAGTCCCTGAGCTAAATTCCCAGCTTCACATAACATTCTTAAGTATGAATTCCACATAAAGAAATTTATTTTGACTCTCAAATTTCATTATCACGTAGGTATGGAATCTGTTTCTGCTAAGACTGACCAGCCTATTCTTTCCCTACATTCCACTAACTGTTCCTATAATTTGTCATATTTCCAGAACATTTTGCCTTGTTAAAAGGAGAAAAGAGATCATATCTAACTAAAAAAAGTATAAGATGAATTAAAAGATTATTGAAAGAAGATAATATTCTACTGAAAAATAAAAAGCTGAATAAAAGTGTTTCAACCAACAATGGCATGTTTGCTAAAGCTTCAAGACCTCTAAAACAAAATGTCACCTGTAAGTGAAGAGAATACTACATATGCTAATTATAAATAAATCATAGAACTTAAAATTTTAATAAATGACAAAAGAACAATCAAATAATTTTTTTAAATTTTTGAGTCAGTAATCAGTTTTTCGAACAAAACCATCATGTCTATAACAGGTAAGTTAAATGACTTGGTTGTTCAACCCCTGACTTGTCATATATTATAAGATAAAAACTGGATGGAAGTAGCTATCACAGAATTGGGTCAAATCATATAATTCAAGGAACCTTTTTATACAAAACTCATTCTTTAGAGAGATTCTGTTTTTTCTTAAAAGCTTTTCTATATCTAAACATAGGTAATGATAGCAAATATACCTTGTTTTTTTAATAAAAGAAAATCCAAAATATGGAATAAGTTGCAAACATAATATTCAACACATTATTCATAACAGAAAAAATAAATAATAAATGTCTTAGTAAACTATGGCATTTAAAAACTGCATACAGGTTGAGCACTCCTTTATCCAAAATGCCTAAGACTAGAACTGCTTTGAATTTTTTTATTTTTGCAGATTTTGAATTATTGCATATAAATGAGATAAGTTAGTGATGGGATCCAAATCTAAATTTATGTGTTTCATATATACTAGAACATAATTTTATATACTATTTTTTGTTCCTTTAAATTTATTTATTAGTATTTGTATTAGTATTATATTTATGTATAAATCATAAATACAATAAGAAAATACAAATGGCACTAGAAAATAATAGCATTAATTTGCAACTTCATAACCTTAAAATTTTGTCAATCTAAATATTTAATGATTACAATATTATGGGGATTGGTACATGTGTAAAACACATCTTAATTCTTTTTTCCCTTTCCCTCCACACCCCTCCTTTTTTTTTTTTTTGTAAGCATCAGATTTATCTTCTAAGTGATTATACTGTTAACTATATATACACTATTTATTAATAATTCCTTGTATTCAACTAATTTTACAGTCAAGGTAAGGTGTGAAATTTTCTGTTTTTGGTATCATTTCAGCATGCAGTTTTAGATTCTGGGACATTTTAGATTTTAAGATCAAGGATGCTCAAACTGTATTATGTACAATACAAGAGAAACTATGTCATAAAAGAAAAACTATACCACAGCATGTATAAAGTTAAGAAAAAAGGTAATATTTTATATAAACTATAACTGTAGCATGCACACGTACATATAAAAACAACCTAAAGTATTTCCTCTTAGAAACATTATTATAGGATGGGAATCACAGATGAGAACTTGCCTTACTATACAATTTTTGCAATGTTAAATTTTTTGCAATATAAAAACATTTTATAATTATAAATCATAAATACAATAAGAAAATACAAATGGCACTAGAAAATAATAGCATTAATTTGCAACTTCGTAACCTTAAAAATCTGTCAATCTAAATATTTAAGAACTTCATGTATTATGTTTATATTATCAGGACACTGCATGTTGGAAGTAGGAATAAGATAAAGCTAATTTAATGATTACAACTATGTTCCCCTAAAAATTGTTAATATAATTGATGGAGGATTCTATTTCTTTTTAAATATTGACTCATATCACCATATTATATGGTGAAGTATAAGGGACTTTTACTATCAAATCCTGCTAATTTTCCAATGCATTTATTTCCTACAATTCCAGCAGATGTCATTAGTAGTACCTGCTAATGAGAGCTAAATTCTTACAAGAACAATTCTATAAACAGAAGTATACATTACCAATAAGCATTATCATAAAACATAGCTATTCAGTATAAAAATGGCTGGTTATAAGACAGATATTTTAAAGAAACACAAATAACTCTCTACCACATAGTTAAATCATATATTAAACTTACATTTATTTTTTCTAGTAAGTACTCATAAAAATGTCTAGCTAATGTTCTCAAAAGTAAGTCTAGAGAGTGGTAGGCAGTCTCCACCACACATGCCTCATGGAAAGCTCTAAAAGGTTCACCATCACTGGTCTAGACTTTCTTCTGTTTATTGCCTCTGCTTGCCTTTATCTTATGACCAACAACTCTATGGCTTCTGAGCTTGTTATGAAATTTTTTTTTCTGTTTGTATCAGGAATGGAACTCACAATCTTGTGCTTGCCAGGCAGGAGCTTATGCCACTGAGTTAAATTCCCAGCCCTTTGTTATGAAATCTTACTGACTTCTTGGAATTATTTTTCTTTAGCTGCTGTTCTAGATTTCTTAGCCTTCAACCACAAATTCAAATCTTATTTCCATTGTGAAGCCTCTCCTGATCATCCAAGCAACATCTTCCTCCAAATCTCTCACAGAAATTGACTCAAGCAGACCAAAATATGGTACATATGTAGCTCTCAATAACATTGGACCCAAAAATGACCAAGATTAAATCAGCCTATAAAGCCAGCCAGTCCCCACAGGTCATGACCTCATAGAATCAGATTCAAAATTTTCCACAATAACTCTTAAACAAAGAAGTGGCTTAGTAGCTGTGTTTGGTGACCTTCACTATGTGGGAACAATCTAGGTGTAAAAAAAAGGCACAGTGCATTAAACTAATAGCAAAGTTAGCATTCTTGTATCTAAGGTAAGTTTGCAAAAAATTAAACGACCAAATGACGCAACTGTTTCTTTCCAAAGAAGGTTGTTGTAGCAGTATGTCCATCAAGCTTTATGAATACTATCAACATGAAGTGCTTCTATGTGATGACACTATTCCAACACTTCAGGTATACAAATTCAATCAGTACTTGCACAAAACCATCTCACAGAAGTTAAAATGGGGCAGAAACATAAAAAAGGCCATATAATTAGTATAAACGGCAGAGCCCGAGTTGAAACCTAGATAATCTGACTCCAGAGCCCATCCTACTATATTACACTACCTTATAAGTGAAATAAAACTGGGATGTTTTCAAAGCTTGTGGAAAATACAATGTGAATCTGTGACCATATCATCTACTAAAAAAAAAAGCAGTAATTTTTAAGACTTAGGATACACACAAGCTGAAATAAAACTTTCAGGAAACAGTAGTACCTATGACATGTTCTGACAACTTGTACTTTATTTTGTTTTGAAAATGCTGGCTATGACCCCAAAAAGCCCTTATAATATCACTTAAAGTAGGATCACTTTTACTACACAACCATGCATTCTAAAGATGGAATAAAGCAAATATAGATAGTTGTGACCTTAGGATAACAAAAACTTGGTAGGGAATGTAGTATAATAAAGGCAGGCATAAGTTCCAACCCCTAACTCCAGCCCTAAATAGATGATGACTTAGCAAATCACAACTTTCTTTGAATCAATGCTGTGCTGAATAAGGAAGAGTAGAAAAGCTCCTGATTTAAAATGTAAATTTTTAAAAAGGCTATTTTCTTTCCCCAACATCAATCTCAAATTTACTTCATTGATTTAAAGTAGTTTTTATAAAATTTGGGGCTGGAGTTATTTTGACAGAGGAAGACATACAGAAATTGAAACCATGATTAAAGATTCAAGAAAATTTTCTCTTTCTTAATTCTGAGTCTTACATAATTCCAGGCTGAAAAGTAACTACAAGAAAATACTGCTCTTAACATTATGGGATTCATGTCTCTTAGCAAATAGCAATTCAAATTACTTTCAAAAAGCAATCTAGAATCATCTACTACTTGCTGTAAAAAGGACTGTGAGAGCTCAGTGACCACAGAAAACTGAGAAGTATGCTTGAGAGTAATGAGTGCTCTGTTATATTCATCTCTGTGCATTCAGCTTTGAAGCCCGGCACCAAATACAGGGTCTGACCCACAACAAAAAATGTGAAATAAATGCTAGTTGAGTTTAACTGAAGAAATCAACAGATAGAAAATATTTAGGAAAAAAATTGCATCTGTACACATTTTCTTATAATTTTTCCCCAAACAATCCAGTGTAGTTATTTTTATGGTATTTACATTGCATTAAGTATTATAAATAAAGTAGACATAATTTGAAATGTACATATATTACACAAAAATATAACATCATTTTATATAAGAGATTTGAGCATCTATGTATTTTGGCACTAACAGGAACAATCCCTCACATATACTGAGGGATAATATTTCTTATAAATTGCCAGATAAGAAAAAACATAGCGCTGTGAAGAAACATCCAGCAATCTTTCTGCCAATGTATACACAGTAATACTGTACCTCAGTTGTTGAAAGGCTCCAAGATCGAATTTTCCACCATGACTCAGACAGCAAAGTTAAGGAAAAAAACGCTTAGTGTTCATAATTTTGCTTCATAGTCAAACTGAAAATCTGACTTTAAAAAACCTGTATGAGCCAAGAGTGTGGTACACATTCTGCCTCATCACAGACACAGAGGGGTGACAGTCTCATCCAGACAACATACATCACTTGTGTTAGTGCATGAAAACATCCGTCATTGTGCTTTTTTTTTTTCACTTTATTTGCATTAAAATATCGTAAACATGCCACCAACACAAGTTAGTGATATCCTCTGTAAAGCTAAGAGGAAAACTTTGAGAACCACAGCAGAATTTTTTCTAAAAAAAAATCTTTTGAAATTTGTTACAGTCCTGGAAAAATGTGTAATTTTGGGGGCCTGAGAATCAAATCTTTGGTTTTCTGTCATTTCTTACACAAAAAATATATTCATTTCTAGAACTTTTTGGCATTCAAATGTAATTTGGAATGAAATAAGTTCAATAACCAAGGTATTATTATACATTCATTTCCATAGGCTATATTAAGTGAACAAGACCAATATAAAAATGACTGGATATACTGATAAAAACACTGTGTTTTAAACTAATCTGAAGCTTCAACTGCATGCTACCAGTAACATCAAACTAAGTGTTCTGACAAAAAAAATCCTTAAAAGACTGGTAATGGATAACAATTTGACAAAATTCACACTTCAAAATGTTTACCGTAATATTAAAACAAAATCTCATATATATTTTATTCAGTATTAATACTAATAAACTGTTTACATGTTAAATAACATCTTTACCCAAAAAGCTCACAAGCAAAAAAAAAAAGTGGTATGCGGCTTCATGAATGTTTTTTTAAAAGAACAATTTGGGTTCACAAACAAAACATTTGGCAAAAAAAATTTTTTTGCTTAAAAATTCAAGTGATGAATGCCACTGTAGCCATTTTTCCCATATGAACACAAATGTGACCATCTTTTCTAGAACTGTGGAACAAATTAAGTCATGAACCAAGGTATCAGTGTGTGTGTGTAGGTGGGTGGGTGGGTGGTTGTGTGTGTGTCTGTGTATAAATACAGCAATATTTTCCACCTAAAAATAGTAAGATGTATGTTATGGTTTGTGTCTGGATGCCCCCACAAAGACTCATGTGGTTATGGCAGGTCAGGCTTTTTGGAAGTAGCAGAATCTAGAGTTTATGATTTATTCATGGTCCAATGCTGGCATTAGGCATTAAGAGTGTCAGCACTACACCCACCCTAGTGATTAGCCTCCACATAATATAAGGGACAGAAAAAAGATAGTAAAAAGGTAGTGCCTGTCTGTTTCTCTCTCTCTCTCTCTCTCTCTCTGTCTCTCTCTCATTGCTTTTCCCATCTCCTATGAACATGTAGTACTTAAAAATATAAATACTACCAATATTAGTTGTTACCACTGCAAATTATGTAAAAACGGCCTTAGAAGATTTTCTCAAACCAGTTTCTTCTTCTGAGAACCATTTATGTGACCTAGGCTAAATCACTTCTCTTGGAATCAATTTTCCTGTAAGTAAAACAAAATAAGGGTTGGACTATCTCAGCTAGACTTGATTCATAGAATAACCATATATGAATGGACCTATGAAAATTCCACAGGCAAAAAAGAACCACTGACCCAACATATAAAATCCTTAAAGAGTATGGTCATAAATGACACCCTTTTACCTATCAATTTTATTCTCCAGAGAAAATGCTAGAACATTTTTTTTTAATATAAATCTTATACTCTCCTTCTCAAAACTGTCTGGCCTTTTTTTTTGGGTTGGGGGGATACCAGGGATCGAACTCATGACAGCGAACTTTCAAGGCAGGAACTTAGGCCACTGAGCTAAATCTCCAGCCCATGTCTGGCCTCTTATGGTTGCCTTTGGAATAAAATCCAAACATGTTCAATTTGGTTCACAACGCTTTGCACAATTTACTCCTGCCTACTTCAGCAAATTCATCTTATGCACTCTGTATATCTTGCTTTCTAGTTTAGTAATCTTGGATTTCTCTCAGTTACTAGAAAAGGTCTTTTAATATGCTATTTCCTACATTTAAAATGGCATGCCCACATCTTTGTATCTCACCTTAAACTTTGCTTCCTCAGAAATTTTACTAACTCTACAGATCATGTCAGACCTTCCTCATTTAGGACTCCTTCCTTAAACTTATATAATTATTTACTTAATTACTCATGAGTATTTTGAATTTCTTTTTCCCTGATATATTATAAATTCTGCAAGAACAAAAGTAGTTTCATCCGCAGTGTCTAGCTGAGGTCATGTACACAACTGGTTGCTAATATTTGTTGGTTGAGAGACAAAATGGTTTGTAGCAAGAACAGAAAGGAATTAAGAAAATTAAAGTGTGTATTTGCAAAATATGTTGCAATCTCTGAAAAGTAATAATTCATGAGTTATGAAAAAGGTTTACAATGTAAAATATATTTGGGACACGTAAGTAAAGCTCCCTGGATAAGATTAAGACTACCAATCACTCCATTATTAAATGGTACAAAGAAGCTGGCTTACCTCCTTGGTTAGTCTAGGTAGAGTTAAAGTTATGTACATAAATTTTTGTTGAACAGAATGTCACCGGTGATCCTTATTTCCTCCACAAAAACACAATACTTAACTAATACAACAGGACTCATGGGACCACATCCGAAGTATTGTTAAGCTTGTTTGTGCTAGACACACTTGTTGCTCAGAGGTTTAAACAAGTTTCCAAAAATAACTTTTGTTTCATTCCAATAGAACCCAGTTTATTAAGAAAATGTATTTCAAAGAAGCCTATCACTAATAATTTATGTTACTTTCCTTTTTATAGTCAATTTTATTTCCATTACAGTAACAAAAATGTTTATCAAGAGAAGAGTAAAGGTTTTATTGGGAGCACTTTTTGAAAAGCAGTAATAAAGGTTAACATTTTCATCAAGACAAATGTCAAAAGTATTATTATAAGAAAGAATAATTTAAATGACAGAAATAATTTTACCAAGTTGTATAACCTTACAAGATTTAGGAGGAAGTAATTTAAAGAAGAAAATCATTATTGACATACTCCGAAAAAGTGCCTAATAAGCTGCCAGTCTCATCTTTGTCAATATGAAACTGAAAGAATGATATGACAGTTTCTTCAAAGTTGGGAATAAATTCAGCACGCTAATAAGGCACATTAAAAGGAAGGTACTCAGAAGAAATATACAAATTTACCAAATAGTCACAGAAATGTAAGAAAGATACAGAAAAAATAATCTAAAAACAGAAAAATAACTATATTACCCAAGTCTTTGGGAAAAAAGTCAAAGCAAAGAAATATTAATTTTGATTGTAAGAAATGCAAATATCTTTTATTCCCATCCCTACAACTAAATTCACTTCAAGAAGTTTGTTTCACTACAAAACAGCCTTCTTCATATTCAACTACTTGATAAGTAGCAACAGGGCCAGCATGCCAGTATATAGACAAGTGTATATTAGACATCTCATACAGAGATGCATTTCATCATATATGGGCTGGACTGGCTGCACTGATGCTACCTGCCTGACCTAGAAATCTCCAAAGAAACTCAACCTACTTTGTGTCAAATGAAATACCAGTAAACAAGTACAGCCTGCAACTCTTTAGAGGCTTTGACATTTTTCTTTAAATATATTCATGTAAATGAATGAAGAAATAGACATTAAAATCAAGATTATGAGAGAAGACAAGATGGCCAATCAGTAAGCAACAGAATACAAAGCCTCCTGGGAGAAACAATTCATATGCCAGAATAAAACACCCTGGAGAGACCCAGACAGAGGGAGATGGATCCTCTTGACACAGGAAGAAATTAAAACTTACTTAAAAAAGCTCATCAAATACTTCGGGACTACAACTGAGACAGCTAAAAACTAAAGGGACACAGCGTTTTCGCAATGACCCACCAAGATTGCACCAGCTTGAATCCACGCCGGCAGGCAGAGCTGCCCAAACTCATTCCCACCGCCAATCATAGGAAGAACAGCAGCACTGAACTCGGGAGTTGGTGAGCCCAACGGAAAAAGGAGAGCAGAGAGCAGAGCTGGTGGAGGAATCTTACTGATCCATGGTCAGTGCTGGGAGACCCCCCCTCACAGGAAGGGCGTGACCAGGTGGGAGACATGTTGGAATCAGGCAAGAGGAGCCTGAACTGAGAGTGACAGTGACTTTGATTGGTTGCTCACTCCCCAGAGCAGATTCATGGGATTTGATGGACTGGGCCACGCCCCTGGCTGGGACCCAATGAGCTGTCCCAAATCGATTCTTTGTGCCTAGCACACACTGACCGGGTGATCGCCGCTGAAGTCTGGCTGGCCCAGTGGGGAGGGGCAGGCATACAAGCCTGCTTACACCTCAGTGACAAGAGCAGGCGGGAAAGGGCGGAGTTCCCTTGCCAGCATGCTTCGGAGGAAAAGTGGCTAACATGGAAGGGGGCTGGGACCTGCACTGTAACCTTGTGGAGGAAGCCAGGGCCATGACAGGAGAGAGAGGCAGGAGGAGGCCCCCAGCCCAGAACCCTGAGAGCACTGATCCAGGAGAAGGAAAAACAAGGGAGCCTGAGGGCAACAAAAATGCAACATCAGACATGGCTTCAATGGAAATTAAGAGATATCTTCGGGACCTTGTAGAGGAGCTCAAATCTGAAATACTAAATCAGGTAAAGCAGGATATGAGTAGAGTAATAAAAGAAATGCTCTCAGGAAGCATCTCTCAGGATGATACAGATGAAAGAAGGAACACGAAAAAAGGAGAGAAGCATTTGATAAAGAATATAAAGAAAATATAGAATACATGAAGCAGATTCAAAGAGACTACCAGGAAATTAAAAATTCAATTGAAAGCTGGCAAAACGCCTTTATTAAAAGAAACTAAGGATAGACTATCAAAACTTGAAGACAAGTTGGCAGTGTGTGATCATGAAAGGAAAGATCTCTTAAAAATAACAAGGAAACAGGCAGTAACAATACAAAGGCTAGAAGACGACAAGAGAATCTATAATTTAAGAATTAGAAATGTGAACTAAGAAGCAGGAATACATACAGGCGAATTACAAAGGCTATTCATGAAAATGATTAAAGAAAACTTCCCAAGCACGGGAAAAGAAAATGACATTCAGTTGTGTGAGGCATACAGAACTCCAGTCACCTACAACCAAAACAGATCTACACCCAGACATATAATAATCAAGATACCAGAAATTCAATATAAAAACAATATTAAAAGCCATCAGAGAAAAGAAACAGATCACCTATAAAGGTAAGCCCATCAGAATCACGGCTGACTTCTTGACACAGACCATCAGATCAAAAAGAGCTTGGAGCAAAGTCTTCCAAGCCCTGAAAGAAAATAACCTGCAGCCCAGATTGATGTACCCTGCAAAACTGTCACTAGGAATTAATGGAAAAACAAGATGCTTCCATGACAAAGAGGAACTGGGCGAGTTTGTGACCACCAATCCAATCCTGCAGAGAATGCTGAAGGACATTCTAGAAAGAGAGAAAAAAAAATCAGGATTTTAGGAACAGTGGCAGAAAGGCCTCAATGAGTGGGACAGGCAGTAGAATGAAGGAGAAAACTAAACAAAGGCAGAAAAATAGCATAGCAGAAATGAGGCAGAGAAGGATAACTAGAAACTCTAACATAGATGGCCTTGATACGCTATACTGTTAATAGTGCACCAGGATTTAAAACACACATTACTCACACTACTCTGCTTAGATGTATTATATTCTGTTCCAGTCATTCTACCTGTACTACATTTGAGGGCACAGACAGTAATTCCGAAAATAACAAGATATAGTACGGTAATCATCCTTAATTTCCTATTAACTTAATCTAAAGCTCTGTAAAACCTATACTGTTTTACCATGACTGAGCATAATTGAATCTGGTTTGTTGGATCACTGTTTTGTATTGATAGATTTTATTTAAAGCTGTTATGATTGACAGTATCAAGTCTGAGAGTATAGGCAACTGCACTTAAGATGACAAGATCCACTAGAATATCCACTCTGGTTTGATTATTACCTGCCTTTGAAGTTTTATACTGTCTACAATGTTTTATTTTACTAATATTGTTATTTACTGCTATGCTCAATTATACTGTTATATTCCATTATGCCTGATGATATAGACATTCTATTGAAGATAATAAGAAACAACACAGTAATCATTGTAGAACACCTTGTACTATGGTTTTGTCCGACTTTTTGGTTTCGTATTTTTATAGGAATTTGTTTTGTTTTGTCTTGCTAAGTTTTGTTTTTCCCTCTAATACAGAAAAGATAGAAATAGACATAGAGATTCATGCATGCATAGCTGTTCACACTTTCACTGTTTGACTACCTACTTTGTATGCTTTAATTTTGTAACTGGAACAACTATTTCTAAGAGGATAATATGTAATTTATTAACCAGTGATTTCTTATTATTTATCTTTTTTTTGGAATTATCTATTATCTCTACCCTTTACATGCTTTTGTTTCTCTTTAAATAAAATCTTAAAAAAAAATCAAGATTATATAATACCTAGAGATGTATTAATGATGATATGAATAAGGTTTTTTATATGGATCACAAGATAAAGAAAATACTAATTAGCAACTGCCACTATTTATAACTCCTTTGTATGACTTACTATTCAGCATCGATGTTCCCAGCCCCAAATAAATTATTGATTAAAAACCGTGAGCTGGGCCTAGTGGCACACACCTTTAACCCCAGTACTCAAGAGGCTGTGGTAAGAGGATCAGCTAAGTTCAAGACCAGCCTGAACTACATAAAAAGACCCTGTCTCAAAATACAGAAAACAGAAAGAAAAAAAAAAAAAACTTGTGAAAAGTATGCATACATAGTAAAACAATTAATTGGTACTTCATCAAACTTTTTTTTTTTTAAGGTCTTTTTGAGACAGGGTCTCACTACACAGTTCAGGCTTGAGCTCACTTTATAACCCAGGATGATCTCGAACTCAAAACCCAAGTGCTGGTATCACAGGTGTGTGCCACCATGCCTGATTTAAATGTTTCTGTTTTTAAAGGTGTTAACATCTTATCATGTTACATATGACAATATAAAACACATAAACATTTCAAGTAAAAACTGTTTAAAAATTCACAGTAACTCAAGTATCTTTTAATCCACAGATATGAGGTAAAGTTTTATACCGTTAAGTGATAAAAATCTGCACAGACAGAATAAAAGAGCTTAAAAATGTACCTGGGAAACACTGTGGTAACCATTGTTGATTTCATATTGTTTTGAAGTCCTGTGTCACTTACACAGGTTTGCTATGATTGGCTTTATTCTGTTTTATTTTGCTTGTTTTATTCTCCTTAAAACAAAAATAATAAAAAACAAAAAATCAAGATGCATATCTGTAATCTGAGTTACTTAGAAAGCTGAACTGGAGAATCCCTTGAGCCCAGGAAATCAAGACCAGCCTGAGCACCACAGCAAGACCTTGCCTCAAGTTGGGGTGGTTAGTGTTGGAGTACATTTTGCCCTCTATTGTAACTATATATTTCACTATAAACAGCAAGTTCGAATAGAAAGATTTTCAGGATTCAGGCTCTACTGCTAAATCCTAAGTAATTTTCTCCTAAAATTTCCCATTCCATATAAATTTCTGTTGACATACTTTAAAAATGCATACATATATTTAAAGTACACACTCAACAAAAATAAAATAAAAGCCATTAATTTTAAATGGTGGTATCTGTAAACAGTTATAAAAAGCATCCTTACAGCTTTAAAATAAAAAACTATGAGATTATGTTAAAGGATAGTAGAATTAGACAAAAGAATAAGAATTAAATTAGGTAAAAGCTATACTACAGCTGTGGATTTAGCTTAGCAGCATAAGCACCTGCCTAGCAAGCATGAGGTCATGAGTTCGATCCCTGGTACCAGAAAGCTATACTACATATTGCATATATTGCAGGAACATGATCTGAACAGCATGTTTTCTATTTCTCTTTTTGATAGTGGGAATCGAACTCATGACTTTGTGCTGCCAGGCAGGTGCCTGTGCCACTAAGCTGTATCCCCAGCCCTACATTTTCTATTTCTATGAAAGCATCACCAAAAAAAGAACCATTGTAAATATGCCACCTTATTTATTTGGCATCTTAACAATACAAAACCCTCCCCAGAATCAGAAAATAAGCAAACAAATAAACAAAAAAAACCCTCCTAGTATCCAAAGAGGATGGCAGCCGGAGATATAGCTCAGCAGCATAAGTGCTTGCCTGGCAACCGTGAGGTTGTGAGTTTGATCCCAGTACAAAAAAAATAAAAAGGATTGCAAAAAAATCTATGTGCAAAATACCCAAAGACAAACAAACAAACAAAAATCCCCACAATACACTATCTGTATTATTTCCTTATTCCTGTCTTATTATCCAAAAGATTAGGTTATCTCAACCCCAGTCAATGGCTTACTAGAAGTAAAATATTTTAGGAGGAACTGGGGTTTGTAGATTGCTATTTCAACATCAGAAAAAAGTAACAACAAAAAGAGAAAAACAAACCAAACAAAAAATAGCAGTCAACAACTTTCTAAAATGCTATAGACAGCCAAACTCTAGCCTTTTCCTATGAGTCAGCATCATTCAAAGACTGTGGTGAAATCAGTAAGAAGCAAGCCCTGCCCACTGCAAACCAACATCATGCGCAGACTACTGTCACCAGGGGTCATCCAGACCCCAGCCCCTTCCAGCCCATAGTAGGGAAAACAAGAAGAGCCAGTCAGCTCCCCCACAAGCCCATAGCAACCTGCTGATCCAGAGAAACACAGGCTGCAATGATAGCTATCAAGGTGAAATGCAATTTGATGCTTGTAGTGTTTGGAGTTTCACTGACTTTGCAGGTCTAGGGCTGGTGGTCTGATCATCTATTCAGAGATCACAGTAGGCAGCGTGGCATCTATGGGAGATCTCCTTCTGAAGGTGGTAGCCATTGTTAGTTAACTCCCTATTATCTTGTTTTAAAGTCCTGTATCACTTTCATTGTTTTGTTGGGTTGGGTTTTATTCTGTTTTGCTTTGTTTGATTTTGTTATATCCGATGGTATGGACAGCTATTTCAAAGACAGCAAGATATATTATGGTAGCCATTTTGGATCTACTGTTTTCTTGTTTTAAAGTCCTTTACTGTATTCATTATCTTGTTTCTATCAGTTCTACTCTGTTCTGTTTTGTTTGATTTCTACTATGTCTGAAGGTATCTACAGCTGTTTTGAAGACAACAAGAGGCACTGTGGTAACCATTGTTCATTTCATACTGTTTTGAAGTCCTGTGTCACTTACACTGGTTTGCTATGATTGGCTTTGTTCTATATTATTTTGTTTGTTTTTATTCTCCCTAAAAGAAAAAATAATAAAAAACAAAAATTAAAAAGCTATAGATCTATATATGCCAATGCATTCTTGGGCATATCATACCACAATGTAACAATTTATAAACTATGAAAATGTTAAATTGAGCCAGGCATGGTGGTGCACACCTGTAATCCCAGCACTCGGGAGGCTGAGATAGGAGGCAGGAGGACCACTGCAAATTCCAGGCCAGCCTCTGCTACATAGTGAGTTGAAGGCCAGCCTGAATGCATAAAGAAATCCTGACTCAAAAAAATAAAATATAAATTGTATTTAAGACACTCATGAATAATGTAGGAAACTAATGTTTTTAAGTTTTCCAAAAAAATATTTTAAAACTTTGAGTTATAAAAGTTTACTTTCTGAGAGTGATTTATGTGAACCCTGATTCCTTAAAATCTCACAATTATGTTTACAAATATTATTGATTATAGAAACAAGTGAAATCTGCCTAGCAGCCTTCCAGTAAAAGCCTGTGAGAAGTCAATATGCTCCACTTATGGTCAAGTAAGAGATGCCCTCAAGATGTGAGAGAAGTCTCTCACATCTAAACCCAAGGATAGTCCTATATATGAACACCAACTATATACAAGGCTTTATATATTTAGTGCAGATTAAAATGTTGTGAACCAGGTATTATAGGAATTTTAAACTTGATGACAAATTATTTGCTCAAAGCTACAAGAAGAGTACTCAATTTCTATTGGGTCTGAGTACAAAGTATGTGGTCTTTACACTAGGCCATACTAAAACTTACTGAAAATTTTAATTATATAATTCATTATTACAAGTTACAGCAACAAAATTTCAAAAATATTTACACCTTACTGAATTGTACCACCAAAAGCATTCATTAGTAACAAAGCAACTTCCAAAAATGTATTTCTAGGAACACTATAGGAAGCTTTTAACAGGTGTTACAGGTTGTGGGAAAGGAGTTACATCAGTATGTTTGGAAAGCTTTAGTTTCTTTTGATAATAAACTGTTCAGGATCTTTACTTACTCTTTGACACTGTAACTCTAAATAAACACTAAAAAAAAGAAAAATTTTTGGACACACACACACACACACACACACACAGGAACCCGTGCTATGTATAATCCAATACAGACAATCCCTGAATACTGAACTCTGAATCTAAACCAGCACTGATATACAGAAATTTAAAGTACACTGAAAAAAATGATCCAATTATCAAGAACCAACTTGATTAAGTGGAGTGCAATTAACTATAATTTGTATTACCACTTTGTCTCCATCTTAATAAATAGCTATATATCATTCACAAAAAATACCACATGTCGTAATATGTCACATCTATATTTTCTATTTTCTTTTTAAATTCACAAGCTCGTGATTGCCAGGCAGGCACTTATGTCACTGAGCTAAATCCCAAGCCCATGTCACATCTGTATTTTCAATCTGTCTTTTCCCCATACACTTGTGCATTTCTATCTCCTTCTCTCCCTTTCTTCTTTTTCTTCTCTCCCTTGCTCTCTTTCCTCTGCACTATAGTATCTCACACATATCATTATATTTTACTCCTATTCAGTTGAAATCTAAGAGCAAAGAAATTTTTCTTCATAACCATGATTGTATATGACTAACCCAATAAAATCATCTGTATCAGTTTACAACCGATACATACTATCTTTCCCAAAATTTATTTAAAATAACAGGCAAATATTAGTGTTTATGAGTCTCACCTGGGTAGTTCCCTCCTAGCTGGGTTATCATGTGCCTGTGATCAGATCTGCAGATCTAGGCTGAGCTCTTATAAGTCTACGAGTTGGCTAGCCATATCCTTATCTTATATGGTCTAAGCTGGGACAACTGAACTCTCCATTACCACATCTTTCATCCTAAAAAAGGGTAGCAAGTATTTGAGCAAATAGCAACCTACAACACTGCAAAGGAGTAGAAGCATCTGAGAACCCTTAGAGGCCTATGCTGACAACTTGCACATCATCACTTCTGACACATTCTGTTGTCTAGTGAATATTCATGGGATGAGAGAGTAAGGCATCACTTATGAGAATAACAGAAAAGTCAAATTGCAAAAGGCACAAACATGAGAAAAAAATGATGAACTGTAGCTACTTTTGCAATCAATCTATCATATCCTCTAATATCAACATTTCCCTAATTTTCTTAAAAATGTCACTTCACTATTCTTTTTTGGTCCTTTCTTTTCCTATTTTATGTTCTTACTTAAAGAAAGAAGTTCAAATCAAGACTCACAAACTATGTGTTTATGTAATGACTGCTATGATCCTTTCAGTCACAATGGGTTCTACCTTTTTTTTCATGATATTGGTATATCATGATGTTCAGTTGTTCAAAAGAAACCATACTTATTAGATTTTAATGTCTCTATGGACTCATTTCACAATATATAAAATCCAAATATTAAGTTATGTCTTTTACTTACAAATAAAATCATTTAATGATATATCATGACATAGTTTACCCATTCTAGTAAAATCTTTGGTAATATCTTTGAGGACTTATCCTATATTCCTCAGAAAGTCCATTTCTTCTCTCATTAACATCCAGCTTTCCCATAAACACTATATGATAGCAATATATGATATATATATCATATTGTGTTTCCCATAAACACAATATGATAGCTATATATATATATATATATATATATATATATATATATGCTTTCCAAGGTTCTTCCAAGCAAATAATGTTAGTGAATCATCCTCTATCCTCCTATACCTACGTATCATTGCCAGTGAATGTTTTTAATAATGTGTGGGTAGCCCAACTTTCTCCAGACCACCATGACCTGGAACAAAAAAGGGACTCACTTTGATCATTTAAAAAAGTCTCTGGTTCTTACTTCTACCAACTCTGGCAGGATCCTAGCTGTTGTGGTCAAGGTTTACAAAGAAAAAGATTTAATACAGGACACATAATTTATAGGGTTATTTTATAATGTTTAACCAAAGAGTCAAATGCAAAGAAGGGCAGAAAATCCATCCACACACTAGAGACTAAAGAATCCAGCTGAGAGCTTGGATCCCATGGCAATGTCTGGTATGAGTCCAGCTGAAAACCTAGAGCCTGTGTCAGAATCCTTCACAAGTCCAGGCTAAAGACCTAGCCCACGACAATGTCTCATGCAAGTTTATATCAAGGATCTGCACAGAGAAGGCCAGAAGGTGAGTGATGGAAGCTAGAAGGTCTGTGCCGGTGGAATGAAGGATCTGTGCCAGCAGGTTGAGGGATCTGCACTGGATCCAAGAAGCAATGCTCAATGTAAGGACCAGAGATTCCCTGAAAAGAACTGCAGCCACCTTCAGCAAAGTGAGGACTTGAGCTCTTCCAACAATGAGAACAGCTAAATTCGTATCAGGAATTTCAGTATGACAAGCTTCTCTAGGAGAATCAACAGCACTCATCTTTCTTTCCAGCTCTCCTTTTTATGCTGTTGGCAACAATTCTCAGGTGGATCTTGCACAACCAGTACCATGCTCATTCAGTTCATCTGGGTGTTACAAGTTGCCCATTAGCTAATCCACCATATTAGTCTTGAAAATCTTATTTGGGGAGGAGTTCCAGGAATATGATGAAGTGGTGAGTAGCAGAGAAAGAGCCTCTCCATGATTTGGTGTCCAGACACAGGAATAGAGCAACGTGAGGAGAGAAGAAAGAGAAAAGTAAGTCCCTCTGACCAGGAAAGATTTGAAGCAAGAACTGAAGCCCACAGAGGGAGCACAGAGAGACACTTCAACAAAGAATCAAGATGAGGCAGGTGACACTTTCTCCCTGAGCCCAAACTCACGACATGAGAGGGGCTGCTTGAACCTGCAGATTCATGGTGGCTGCTGGTGAACCCAGAGGCTTCCAGGAGAAGCATACCAGTAGTACAGAGAGGTGGACTGCAGCAGACGGCAGTGACTGGTGAGTTGTTCCCATCTGGACATCCCCCAGGAGAGGGTGACTGGAAGGGAGCCATTTTGGAGAGAGGCTAACTGAGCTTGGAACTCAGGGATGCTGGCTCTATCTGCTGGCTCCCAGCTGAGTTCAACCTCACAGTGGGCTGGGGGCTGCTACAAGTTGGGAAGGTCTGGTTCCAGTCTTGCAGCCAGAGGCCAGCCTTAACTTCAGTGGAAACAGGGATGATGGCTTACTGGAATATCCCTTACCCCACCATGCAGCCGCTGCTGGCTCAATGAAAAAAAAATTGGCACATACCTGGATTCTGTCTGCTCATGCTGCCTACAAGTGGCAGCATAGACATATCGTAAAGTTTTTTTTTTTCTTTTTCTCTTTACTGTAATTTTCTATTTTTTTTTTCTTTGCTTCTTTGGTTGTTTCTTGTTCTTGTTTTTATGTGAGTGTGAACATGGTTTCTAGTTTCTTCTCCTTCTCCTTCTTCTGTTATTTTGTTCTTGTTTTTATTTCTTCCTTCTCTTTCTACTGTCTTCTTCACCAGCTTCCCAAATCTGCATGATACTCCTTTAACATGTAGCCTTGTTTCTAATCTCTTCCTTTTCTTCCATTTCTTTATTTTTTCCTCCTAACTCCTTCTAAATTTCCTCCCCTGAGGGTAAAATTGCTATATTGAGGGCTTATTTACTACACACAATTTTCTGGTTCATTTTAGATTTTGTTATATAACCACAAATCTAGTTCATACAGTTAAAGGTGGCAAACTAATAGCTACCTAAGTATGAAACAAGAAGTCATAAAAATTCTTAATAAACCAGTATTAGACAATAAAATTGAAGATGTAATAAAAAACATATCAACAAAGAAAAATCTAGGCCCTGACAGATGTACTGTTGAATTCTACAAGAAATTCAGAGAAAATCTAACCCTGCTACTTCTCAAACTCCTTAATGAAACTGAAAGGAAAACAATACTTCTAAATTCATTCCTAGATGCAAGCATTACCCTGAGACCAAAACCAGGGAAGGACCCAAGCACAAAAGGAAACTACAGGGCTGGGCATATAGTTCAGCAGCACAAGTGCAAGCCTGGTAAGTGCATCGTCCTGAGTTCAATTCCCAGTACAAGAAAAAAAAAGGAAAGAAAGAGAACTATAGGCCAATCTCCCAAATGAACACAGATGCAAAAATTCTTAGTAAGATATTGGCAAACAATGCAGCAAATCATCAAGATTATACACCATGACTAAATGGGATTAATACCAGGGATGAAGGAATGTTCAACATATGCAAATCAATAAATGTAATACACCATATTAACAGAACCAAGGGAAAAATCATATCATCATATCAATAGATGCAAAAAAAAAAGCATTTGACAAAATCCAATGTCCGTTCATGGAAAAAACCCTACATGAATGATTTGGGGATGACAATGTGCTATGTATGTACCATTGTTGTCCCCTGAAGGAAATGTTTTGAAATTTTTAGGTGTTTTTCCTTCTTTCTTTTTCTTTTTCTCCTTGAAATAAAATGGATTTGGTGGGAAGGGAAACCCTATAGAACTCTGGAATAGATCGTCTTTATCTCAATCTGATAAACGACATCTATGACAAAAGCAAAACCAACATCATACTAACTGGTCAAAGACTGAAAACTTTTTCTCTAAAATCAGGAACAAGACAAGGATGTCCACTGTCATCACTCTTATTTTATATAGTTCTGGAAACAGCCAGATCAATTAGACAAGAGAAAGAAATAAAAGGAATAAGGATAGGAAAGGAAAAAGTTAAACTATCATTATTTGTGGATGATGTAATACTCTACATAGAAGACCAAAAAACTGCTAGATTTGAAGACCAAATTCAGTAGTATAGCTGGATACAAAGTAAACATTCAAAAATCAGAGCCTTCCTGTTCACAAATAATAAACTTACTGAGACAGAAATTAGGAGCAACAGCTTTCACAATAGTGTTCAAAAAGTGAAATGTCTAGGAATCAATCTAACAAAGGAAGTAAAAGACCTCTGCATTGAAAACTATGGTACCTTGAAAAAGGAAATTGAAGAGGATATCAGAAAAGGGAAAGATAATCCTCTTCTCTTGGGTAGAAAAAACAAATACAGTGAAAATGGCCATATTTCCAAAATTGTTATACAGATTTAATGCAATCCTGATCAAAATTCCAACAGTATACTTCACAGAATCAGAGAAAGCAATCTTAAAATTCATTTGGAACCTGAAGAGACCTCCAATAGCAAAGGCAATTGAAGGTAACAAAGGCAAAGCAGGGGGCATCACAACCTCCAATTTGAAATTATACTACCAAGCTACTGTGACCAAAAAAAAAAAAAAAAAAAAAGCATTGTACTGGGGCCGGGGGGAGACCCAAGGATCAGAGGAACAGACTGGAAGACATAGAAACAACTCCAGACATACTTAGCCACCTTATCTTTGACAAAGGTGCCAAATACCTTTACTGAAAGAAAGCCTGTTTAATAAACTGTGCTGAAAAAACTGGCTTTTCACACGCCAAAGATTAAAACTAGCCTCATATCTTTCACCATTCACTAAACTAAAAATTGAAATGGATCAAAGATTAAAACAGAAACACTAAATCTGCTCGAAGATAGGATACGTAGAACTCCAGAGACAGTGGTTTAGGCAAAGACTTTATGAACAAAATTCTGATTACATAGGAAACATCACAAAGAATCAACAAGTGGGATCTTATCTAATTACAGCTAAAGAAACCACCAACAGAGTGAACAAACAATTCACAAGATAGGAAAATTTTCTGTTCTTTAGGCAAAGGATTACTAACTATAATATATAAAGAAGTCCAAAAAACCCACCCCCTCAAATTTAAAGACCCAATCCAAAAATGGGCATCTGAGATGAATACACACTTCTCAAATGAAGAAATAGAAATGGAAAATACATGAAAAAATGTTCGACATCACTGAATATTCAAGAAATGCAAATTAGAACAACACTGAGATTCTATTTTAACCCAGAAAGAATCACCATTATCAAGAAATCAACCAATAACAAATGTGGGAGGGGTTATAGGAAAAAAAGAGCCCTTCTCCACTGCTGATGGGAATGCAGACTGGTGCAACCATTGTGGTAACTGGTGTGGAGATTCCTGAAAAAATTAGGGCTACAGGTACCATTTGGTCTTACTATTATTTTTAGTATCTCTCCAAAAGAATTGAAAGCATCTTATCACAGTGATATATGTACACCCATGTTCATGGCAACACAGTTTATAACAACTAAATCTTGGAAACAGCCCAAATGTCCATCTGGTGAATGGATAAAGAAGTTTTTTTTTTTACAATGGAGTACTATTCTGGCATAAACAAGGATAAACTTGAGGGATTTCCAGCTAAATGGATGCACTTTGAGGCCATACTCTTAAGAGAAATAAATTGGACATATGTAAATATAGCATTATTTCTCTGGTGTGAGAGACTGAAAATGTAAAGAAGGACCAAAAATGTGTAATAGATATCATAAAATTGCAGGAAAATGTTTAAATGGAAAGAGGAACTAGGGAGACAGTAAAGGAAAAGGAAGAGAAAAGAAGGAAAAAATGGAAACAAAGATTTTGTAAATAAGGGAGAAGAGTAGTTGAAGGAAGGGTAGAGGAATGGGAAAAGAAAAAGAATCAAGTTATACCATGCACAGGTACAAATTCCCGGTAATGAATATGATCATTATGTATACCAAAAATGTACCAATAAACTTAATTTTAAAAATCTTATTAAGTACAATTATTTATAAATGTCCTATGACTGTTTTGTCATAGTCATTGGCTCCTCTTCTTTTACTCTAGCCTAAATGCACTTTCTGTGTGCTGGACAGTGTTTGTTTTTTTAATTACCATGAGCCTGCCACTACCCAGTTTCTCTTCCATATTTCCTTCCTTCCCTGACAAAGGGACATTATGTTACTACTTTTTTCCTCCTCATTTAAAACCTCTGAAATATGCAGATGAACCTTTAACATGAGTTACTACAGAAAAATAGGATTAGAAAGGAATAACAAATACTGGGAAGTAATAAAACCACAAGTTTTTAAAACATACTATTCAAAACTTTCTCTTAAAAACAAATAGTTGAAATTTTTACTAAATAGTAAAATATTTTATTAAATAGTAAAATTTTTACTAAAATTTATTTTTCTTAAAATTTTTAAGTGGGTATTTAAAAAAGAAAATATCAAAACATATATATCCACAGAGTAGGAAAGTCTCAGATGTATCATCATCATTACAAAAGGCATCATGAAGTATCTTTCCAATCCAAATGCTAACAAGAACTGTTTGAAAACTTAGTATTATGTAAAAATATGTGCAAAAAAATTCTGTGAAAAGATAGTCAATCTAACAATCTTATTATAAAAGAATGACATGGATATTAACTGTAGGTCAAGAATTTAAGATTTAAGAGAAAGCCAATATTAAATTGTGAAATAACAGAAAAATTCACAGATTCACAGCTAACTATTAAATATTCTTTCAGTCAATCAAAAAATTATTTGTTCAGGACCATGGGTGTTAAACTGTGCTTTATCTAAAGCTGTAGATTGTAATCAACTCTCAATTTTTTGAAAATTTTAAATTTATTCAACATTCTAAATTTTAATGCCAAAAAGAAAATATAGTCATTCCAAACTTTTGTCATCAGCCAACATGTTAATAAAAACCAATCAAAGAAAGAAATAGAAACTATTAATTTTCTATAATCAAACACTGAATATATAAAAAGTTATGAACCTTTTCACTTGGTGAAGGAAGGAAGGAAGGAAGGAAGGAAGGAAGGAAGGAAGGAAGGAAGGAAGGAAAGAAGGGAAAGCAAAAGCCAGAGAGAAAGAGAGAACAAAAGAAAAAAGGAGGGAGGGAGGGAACAAGGAAGGAAGGAAGGAAGGAAGGAAGGAAGGAAGGAAGGAAGGAAGGGAGGAAAGGAGGGAGATATAAACTTCAAATATAATCACATTATAAGATAGTAGGGGTTCAGGCTTCAATGGATGACTTTTGAGGAACAAAATTCAGTCCACAACACCCTCCCTTCCTAAAATATCAAGGTGATAATTCATACAAATCAAGGTATAAAACTATATGTGAGAAACTTAGAAGTGGTATAAGCATCAAGAAAACTCATTAAGTCAAAGATGTGAATATGACGACTGACTGCAGATAGAGGTAGAAAAGTAGTCATACCAGATCTGAAGAAATCTTGAAAGACATATTCCTAGGCAATTAAACAACAAAAGTATATGTTTCATTCACCAGTACGTATAGGCAGAGCTATGTGCTGAGCTGGAATTTGTTTAGTATAAATGCTATACTAAGGATTTGCATTACATTAGTGTCATGTATACTTGCATCCATAAATTACTACAAACTACTAGTACAAATTAGAAAATTGCTCATCACATCATGTTAATTTACAAGTAAAACTGACTTCTTTTGGACTAAGCAATTTTGTTCCCATTATCACCTGATTTTCATTAGTAAAATGTAATAAATTCGGTTTTGTTATTTATTTTTTCATTTTAGAAAATGTGACAAAACCAAAAAAAGACTGCTGTCTTGCTTTTTTTCCTTTTTTCATTTCATTTCTATATCAGCCTGACCTTAGTTCAAGTTTCATAATGAATCAGACAATCGAACAGGTAAGGCACTAGCATATCCAACTCACATTGAGAAGTCCAACATTTAATTTGATACAAATGAGGCCTGAAGAAAACAGTAAGTTTCACTTTGGCTCCCACAGCAAATTATTCCTCACTCTCACTGCATCTAAAACTAATTCATGGTTGTGCTCCTTATATGAATATCTTGTACTAGCCCTCTGCTCCAATACTACTGTCATTCATACCCTGGCAAATATTCACTGTGTGTTCTGAGCACTAAGAATATAACATTATAATGACTTGGGGCAATGAGGTGAGTAACTTTTATCTAGAGGCTAAAATAAGCACACTGAAGTAAAATATAAAGCATTACTAATTTTGTTTATCCTGTTAACCCAGAGTTTGTTCAATAATAAAATTAAAATCTATAGAACAAAAAATAATAATTGATCTCAATTGCCTATATTAAAAAATAGAAAGATTCTGATCTCCAAGAAAAAAAAAAATATATATATAGCAATACTATATTTAGCAATACTATATATAACAATACTATGACATGGCTGGGACATAATACCTGAAACCCACAACTTAAAGGAAAGAGGTTTATTTTGGCTCAGGGTTATCAGAGAACTCTGTGCATAGCTGGTTGGCTCCAAGGAAGAAAAGGCATGACAGAAGGGAACAGAGTGGGAAAGTCCTCATCCCAGTACAATGTTGATTCCAAAACCCCAAAAAAATAGTACAAGAAAAAAATTCCCCTTCACTTATCAATACAAAATTAAAATTTTGAAGAAAATACAAGTTTTCTTAATAGATCTATATATTTTTAAAAAGACAATGCAATTCAGTATGAATCAATACCAAAATGCAAGAATGGTTAAAAATCATAAAATATATTAAAGTACTTCTGTACCTAAATAGACTGAAGGTAGAAAAAGTATTTAGCAAAGTTCAAAACCTATGATTAAGGGGGCCAGGGATTTAGCTCAGCGGCATAAGTGCCTGCTTTGCAAGCATGAGATCGTGAGTTCGATCCCCAGTACAAAAAAAAAAAAACCTTCAACAATAAAAACCTATGATTAAATTAGACTTGGAGAGAAAAAAAAACTAGAATAAAATGTTTATTTTTTAAATGCCTTTATTTTAATAAAGTTATATACCAAAGCCATCATAGTTTAAGAAAAATACTTTTAAGTAAGAGACAAATCATTGAAAGGAACTGATGAAATAGGTTTTATTTGACACCTATCTTCACCTGATCTCTTTAGCAGGGTATATGAACATAGCTCACCTAAAAGAAATATCAAGAAATTTTGTCAAGAAATTTGGAAATAGGTACACAATAAAACCCATTCCTACTTACATCGATGAAATCCTAGAAATAAATAAATAAATGATTTAACCCAGAACACTGTTTTCCTTTAGTTTTTACTTAAGAATATGTGTGGGAGATTCCTGAACTCTGCATCATGTTGGAACTTTGGGCGCTGGAGAACAGGCGACCTACTCACCACCCTGGTGAGCAGCTGGGGGCCTGGCAAGCCACTGGCAAACCAGGGTGAGAACTATCAGCGAATCCTGAGCTCTGCATCATGTTGGAACTTTGGGCACTGGGAGAACAGGCGGCCTACTCGCCGCCCTGGTGAGCAGCTGGGGGCCTGGCAAACCACTGGCACAACAGGGCAAGAACTATCAGCGACTCCTAAGCTTTGCATCATGTTGGAATTTTGGGCGCTGGGAGAACAGGCGGCCTACTGGCTAAGAATCAGACATTGATCCATATCCCTACCCCCCACCCCCGGTAGCAAGTCAGCACCGCTGGTCTGAGTATCTTTTTGGAGAATGAATGTATACAGTGTGGCAATTAAGGGGGATTTCCTTCTACCATCTCTTTGAAGTCAAATATTTTTATCACTGTTTTGCTCAGTTTTGATTAATGTTACTGCTTTGTTCAATGTTCTGTTTTTGAAAGTTCAACATTTCCTTCCATTTTCCTCTGCCTGATTTGGGGAACAGCTAGTGTGAACAAAATGGGCTGTACTATTGAGCCCATTGTTTGTGTCCTGGTGACCTGCTCTGTGGTAGTTTTATTGCACTGCAGTTGCATGGGTTTGCTCTGTCTTGTTCTGCTGTATTTTGCTACCTTCAAAAAAAAAAGTAGATAAGAAAGTAACAAAATACCTCCAAAAATCTCCCAACTCCACCAAAGCTGATCCATGGATCATGGATGAGGAGAAACTCAAAAACAAGGCAACAGAATTATATAAGGTGATTAAAAGTATATAACAACAACAAAACAAGTCAGTAAGGTACT